>VDFB02067219.1:0-44230 GCA_007258455.2 Sequoia sempervirens
GGTAATTTGTTTAAGACTTTGATTTGTTTTAAGTGGGTAAGAGTGTGTGTTTCTCCTTTTGCTTTAGACAAATACAATCCCAGCTCCATTACCTTCTTGGTTGCATGCTCCATCGAAATATATCTTCCACACTTCATTATAGCTTTGTGCCACATGCTTTTCAATTGGATCACTATTAATTAATTATGGCTAAGCTGATTCTATCTTAAAACTTCCAAGATCAACATCACAAAAATAATTGATCTGATCTTGTGGTACACAATCAACAAGCTAGTTCATTCTTGGCTCCCTATACAATTTAACTTCCTGACCATTCACTGGAATTGTAGCATAAGACAGATCAAATTGAACATTGCCTCCATTTTTTGTTGTTTGTTGTCTTGATAGAAGCATCCCAAACTGAGGAGTATCAATCACTATTATATCTATATTATAAGCCATTTGTGGATAAGTAGCCAGTTTGACTTCAACATCTCTCATAATTCCTACCACATGAATAGGTCTGTTATCCATTGCATAGCACTTCCCTTCACATGTATCAAGCCACATGCCAAGCTGCTTAATAACTCCTACTAGCATGATATTTATAGCAGCACCAGAGTCTATCATACAATTTCTCGACAGTTTGTTATTTATAAGCAATGTAGTGAAAAAAGGATCCAATTGTGGGGGAGTTGTTAATACATCACCCAAACAAACTTCTAGGATATTTATTTTCTCCTTCCTATTGACTGTTGTAATAGCTACTCTATTTTTAGTATTCATATGTTTTCCATTTGTTATCAATTGAACAACACTATCTCTGTATTCTTTAATTTTCATCATTTCTAGTAGTGGAACAGACATTTTTACCTAGGATAACGCCTGAGTGAAGTCAAAAGAAGAGCCCTCCACCTTAACAGTCTTCTTCTATTCTGGCGTTTCTCCTTTGTTTTCTTCTTTTTCTTTTTTACTAGGTTGGTCAGGCGTTTGTATCTCTTTATGTAATTCCTTTACTTCCTCCTTTTGGACAAGCTTTTGTTCATTCATACCAGGCTATCTATTTTCTGGCCTTTTCACAATTCCTTGTGTCACCCTTTGATCTTTCATAAAAATTTCTTTAGGGAAACCCTCTTTCTCATTTACTGTTAATATTTACTCTTTGCTTCTTCAACTGCAACAATAGTTAGTCTCTCTATTTCATCTTTGGTGAGTCTCCTCATATTGCATTGAGTAGGCGCCTCAACTAAATGTGGCTCTATATAATCTTCTTCAGAATCAGAAAGGATCTGTTGTTTAGCCATATGGACATTATATTTCTAATTTGAAACATCATACTCATAACCTTCATCCTCTGAAGATGAGTACATTTCCTCAATATGGTGAATGGTATTTGAAGTTAAATACACTGTGTGATCTTCTCCATTGTTTTCCATCAACATTCCCTCTTCTTGCATCCTTTGGGCTACAACACAATAGTCTAGGGAATGTGGTTGATCACAAGCTTCACAGAAGTAATTGTTACTCACCATATAAGTTCCCTTCTTGCTCAATGGATCATAACTCTCTTTGTTTATTGGCCTAGTTGTTATAGGTTTTCCATCCTTCCAGTCTATATTATAAGGCATGTCATGCAACCTCGGCCTTTCATTTCTATATGTGCTTTCCTGTCTGTACTAATAATTGTTGCTTTGTTGAGGAGCCCTAGGGTTGTCTATTTTACTGATTATACCAACAGCCTTCCTGTTGTTTTCAATTATCAATGTTATCTTCTGAGCTTCAGCCAGATCTCTTGGGAACCTATTTCTTAGTTCATAACCTATCTTAGGATCAAATGCATTTAAATAACACTAAATGCTACAAAATTTGGAAACCTTGATCCAAGAGGTACTTTATTCTATAACTTGTTGAATCTTCGGTTGAAATCATAAATTGAATCATTCTAATTTTTTTGAATTCACATTAATTCATGAAGAGTTGCATATGGTGCATTTAGATTCCCATATTTCTCTAGGAATCTGTCTTAGAATATTTGGAGAGAATTAATTGAGAATGCTAGCAAGCTATTGAACCAATCCCTAGCATCCTCAATAAGTGACATCATAAATAGCCTCGTGTGTAAATCTTCATATGGCACACCTATGTCTTGGATGAACACATTGAAACTCCTTAAATGCTCTTCTGCAGTAATTGCATTACTCCTTGTAAACTTAGGCACTAGACCTCTCTAGCTGCCATCCATAGGGTAAGGGTATAGATGAAACCCTGTCAAATCAAACTATCTGATCATTGTTGTATACTAGTGAGGGGGAGGAAAAGGTGGGTATTGATATTGATTCATAGGATTGTTGTATTGTGCATTATGTTGTTGGACATAAGGCTGACCATGAGGTGGTTACATATTTGTATGTTGTGTGAGAATATGAGGTGGATGATTTGGTTGATTATAGTGATTTCTTGTTTGATGGTGAGGAGACACTGGTGGATTAGAAGGTCCTGCACCATGATTACCTTGTTTATGAGGTGGCACATATTTTGGGGGACAATCAGCTATTTGAGCAGTAATCTGGACTTTCAGCAATTCAGCTTTTAATTCCTCTATCTCCTTTCTTTGTGATTCAAACTGTGCTTGTACCTCCTCAGGAAGCTCATGATCAATAAACTCATTTTGGTTACCTTCCATCTTCTGGTCATATTCATGTTGAATTATGATTCGTTTAGCTCTAAACTTAGTCTGTTTCTGAGGATCTAGAAAAGAGAAAGGATTTATTTGATCCTCTGGGGTAGAAGGTTTTTCACTTGAATTGTTTCTCCATGTATCATAGCGATCATATGTTTCACAATGTGCTTTGGATGCTTTGTCTTTATCTGTTAAACACATGTCCTCTCTTATCCCTTTTCCCTTACCAACCTTGTCATCTTTATGTGTCCACTTACTACTGCCAACAGGAGCTCTAGTATGACCTCCCCTATATTGAGATCTTCTTCCATTCATGTTTGAACAGCTACAGAATTTTTGTCAGAGTTGCTAGTCACTTTGTCAAAAGTGAGAAACACTTGATGTTTCTTATTCCCATCAAATTCTATATAAAGTTCCTGACTCTATGATTAAGGCCTTGATTTTGAATATTTCCCCAGTAGAGTCGTTAATTTTTTAGCTCTCAAAAACACAGGCAGAATGCCTCAGAGGCTGCCAATCTCTTGATACATTTCAGGGTAACAGACAAGGTCAAAAGAATTCAACCTTCTACTCTTTCAGGGTAACAGACAAGGTCAAAAGAATTCAACCTTCTACTCTTAAGGTGTTGCTAAACCTAGGTGGGGAGACCTAGATAGACTTATGTTGATATGGACCACAACATGAAAAATGCATGACTCAATGGATTCTATGGGGTTACACGGCCAAAATATGGGTAAAATATCATGAAATGAGGAAAATATGTCTAAGGTAGGACTCATATGGAGACTCAGGGGTATGAAGGATATGTAAAATTCATCAAATTTTTATAGTTCCAACACATTGGATGCATATGTAGGAATTTGTTGCTTGGAAATATATACACACAAAAAGTATGTGTCTCTTTTGTAGTGTTTCATTCTTCTTTTCTTGTGTGCAGATATGTATGTATGTGAAATTAGATATTTCATTATATTTTTACCCATGTTTATTGTTTTGGGAAGATAGTTGTTATTTGTTTCATCCTCAAAGAGGAATCCTTAAAATAATAGGCTTTATATTAAGTGTAATAAGAAATATTAGTTTCACCATTGGTTATAGTGGTGGACAATGTATCTTCTTGCTCAGGGGTTTGGTGAGAGCCTGTGGGGCTCCATGACCCAATAAGGCAAGATGGAGAGCAAGCCTTCTTTTATTGTTGTTCATTTTACTTTCCCTGTGTATAGATATGTATGTTTGTGAAATTAGAGAAGAAAAACATTCATCCATGTATGCAAAAATGTATTTATGTGAAATCAGATGCAGACAACATTCATATATACTCCTTCCTATGCTTATTCTTTTCATAAGATAATTGCTATTTTTTTTGTAGACCTATATTTAAAATTCTCCACAAAAATTTATTGTTGCTTGGCATAGCTTGGCCTTGTTTCCATTCATCCAAAATTGTTGCAACAATTGACAAAAGAAAGGGTACATATGTTAAGATTGGCGGTTGCAATTTCCCTATTTGACAGCAACATAGTGCATTTATTGAAATTGTTCTTGTTTGTAGAAGTAATAAAATAGTTTATGCTATTCTCCATAAAGACATTGTTAATTGTTGTTATGTGGCCTCGAATAAATTATTTTATCTATGGTTTTTGTGCAATGGGAATGGTTACAAAGTAATAAAATAGTTCATGTCATAAGGCATTGTTGGTTGTTTTTGTATGGCTTCAAGGTTAGTTGTTATTTGTCTAGGCCTCAATAAGGATTTCACCAATGTTTCATTTGACACTTAATATATAGCCTCCCATTGTAACAAATCCTTATTGAGGTCTAGACAAATAACAACTATCCTTCAAGAAGAACATGGACTATTTTATTACTTTGCAAAAATTGTCACCACAGAGAAACCATACAACAATTAATGTTGATGCCAACCAGTGTTTAATTTCATTGGCCTTCTCTATCCATGTACCAAATGCTTTTAATTTAAAAATTAAAAAAATCCACCACCTTTTTCTCAACTGGAATCTGGGTTCCAGAAGGGTTAAAAACCAAGAAGGCTAATGAAAATTCCAGCCAAAGTTCACACAATAGGGGAAAACCACACAACTGGAGGTTTCCATAAATTTTTCATTTGATTTATGTAGTTTCAATCTTCTTGTGTTGGATGAGTGTAGAGTATATTGTTGCTACATGTGAGTTCCTAAAGTTAGAAGAATGGTGGCATCAATGTTCCATATAATACTTAAAATACAACTTATCATTCCAAGAATGTCCCAATAGAATAAACATAGGGATCACTATGTATCAATGTTGTTTGCATCTACTATGACATACATACATATATGCACATAGGGGAAATACATTTTCCATCACTGTGATCAATGGTCGCATCAAAAAAAAAATCACAGTAACAAACCCATGCAAAAATATAGTCTTTTCTCAATAGTACCTTATCGAAAATGAAACAATATATCCTTTTTAGTAATACCTTATAAAAAATGAAACAGTATACCCTAAGCTAGAGAACAACAATCAAAACTTCCTTATGGAATCAATGTTTACATCTACTCTGACATACATACATATCTGCACATGGGGGACATATATTGTCCGTCAATCCAATCAATTGTGTCATTACCAAGACTTTTGTATTGCTTTTGGAATCATTGCCCCATGCAAAAAACAAAAAATAACTTCCAATCACCTTCACAAATACTTCACAATGGATGATCGAAATTGCACCTTCATAGAAGGTCGCCCTCCTGGCATCAACATTAATTGTTGTATGGTTTCCCTATAGTGGCGATGGTTGTAATAACACCTACCATTTAAAACCTTAGAAGAGGTAGCAAAAGTATTCACAATTTTCAATAAGGTATTGTTGGGTCTTCTTTTGTGGCTTTACCTACTATCAGAGTTGTGAGCCAGGATTGCGAGCTTCTTTGAAGATTGAATTTTGATCACCCTGTTCAACACATATATCAGTATAGATGTATATCTATATAAGTTTCTATTCATCTATATATGTATATTGTCTACATCTAATGCCACGTACATACATTTCTACACATACTTTTTTAGTGTGTATATTTCCAAGCAACAAATTCCTACATATGCATCCAATGCATGATGTCAATTGCCAGGGCTTGGCTATTATTTCTTTCAGCCTCAAAAAGGAACTATTAGAATGATAGGCTCTATATTAGGTGTAATAAGCAACATTGGTTTCACCATTGATCATAGTGGTGGACAATGCATGTTCTTGCCTAGGGGTTTGGTGAGAGCCCATGAGGCTCCATGACCCAATATGGTAGGGTGGAGAGTAGGCCTTCTTTTGGTGTGTTTCATATTATTTTCCATATGTGTAGTTATGTATGTTTGTGAGATTAGATGCACATAACACTCATGTGTATGGTAGGTTGTATATTAAGTGTAATATTAAACGTTGACCTCTGTATTTATCAGAGTGGTAAACAATATACCTATTCTCTGTATGTAATTCCACATACATACATTCCCACACATTATTTTTGTGTGTATATATATCTACACAATAGATTCCTACAAATACATCCAGGGCATGCAATGTCTACATATGTTCTTACAAAACAAAATGTTCACTGATATATAGGTATTTGAGATGCACCTTTTTAATTATTATTTCTTTCAACCTCAAAAAGGAGTTGTTAGAATGATAGGTTGTATATTAAGTGTAATAAGAAACATTGGTTTCACCATTGATCAAAGTGGTGGAAAGTCATTTATGTTCTTGCTCGGGGGTTTGGTGAGAGCCCATGGGGCTCCATGACCCAATATGGTAGGGTGGAGAGCAAGCTTTCTTTTGTTGTGTTTCATTTTATATATCCTATCTGCTCTTTATTTGCACTATTTCTCTTTAATTTGGTGTTTGCAAGCACTTTAGTGTCTTCGTCATAATATATGCATATGTATATGTATATGTATATATGCATATGCAATCAAAAAAGTGAATTGCTTTTAGATGGAGGGTGGAAGGAAGGAATGATGCATAAGCATAAGTAGCAACAATGTTACACTCTTATTTAAAAAATGTATCGTACCTTCCCTTCATTACACTCTCCATTGAAAATGCATTGCATATGCATAGATACATTTACATATACATATGCATATATGTATGCTTTGGTTGTTCTCTGTAAGGCACTGTTGAAAAAAGAATTTGTGCACGTGTAAGTTTTTTTGTTTTTTTTGTGCATGGTTTTATATTTCCAAGCAACAAATTCCTACATATGCATCCAATGCATGATGTCGGTTTCCAATTTTTGGCTAGTATTCCTTTCAGCCTAAAAAGGGAACTGTTAGAATGAAAGGCTCTAGATATTAGGTGTAATAAGAAACATTGGTTTCACCATTGATCATAGTGGTGGACAATGTATGTTCTTGTTCAAGGATTTGGTGATAACCCATGAGACTCCATGACCCAGTATGATCAGGCCTTCTTTTGGTGTGTTTCATATTATTTTTTCGTATATGTAGTTATGTATGTTTGTGAGATTAAATGTGCATAACATTCATATGTATGGTAGGTTGTATATTAAGTGTAATATTAAACATTGATCTCTAGATCTATTAGAGTGGTAGACATTATACCTATTCTTTGTATGTAATTCCACATACATACATTTCCACACATTCTTTTTATGTGTATATATATATGTGCAATAAATTCCTACAAATGCATCCAAGGCATGCAATTCCTACATATTTTCTTGTAAAACAAAATGTACATCAATATAGAGGTATTTGAAGTTAGATGCACCTTTTTAGTTATTATTTCTTTTAGCCTCAAAAAGGAGTTGTTAGAATAATAGGTTGTATATTAAGTGTAATAAGAAACATTGGTCTTACCATTGATCAAAGTGGTGGACAATGTATGTTCTTGCTCAGGGGTTTGGTGAGAGCCCATGGGGATCCATGACCCAATATGGTAGGGTGGAGAGTAGGCCTTTTTTGTGTTTCATTATATATTTCCCATCTACTCTTTAGCTACACTATTTCTCTTTAAGTTGGTGTTTGCAAGCACTTTATTGTCTTAGTCGCAATATATGCATATGTATATGTATATGTATATATGCATATGCAATCAAAAAAGTGAATTTCTTTTAGATGGAGTGTGGAATGAAGGAAGGAATGATGCATAAGCATAAGCATCAAAATCATTACACTCTCCTTTAAAAAATGCATCATGCCTTCCCTTCATTACACTCTCCATCAAAAATTCATTGCATATGCATAGATACATTCACATATTCATATGCATATATGTATGCTTTGGTTGTTCTCCATAAGGTACAGTTGAAAAAAGAATTTGTGCACATGCAAGTTTTTTTTTTTGCATGGTTTTGTTACTGTGGGTTCTTCTGTCTTGTGGGTTTTCCATCTAGGACACTGTTGAAACCAATATTGTTTCATTTATGGATTTTGTTTTGTTTCAATGGTTGCAACACAGTAAAATAGTTAATGTTATAGAGTTTATGTTGTTTTCCATAGGGCATTGTTGAGTGTTGTTCTCTAGCTTTGGCTATAGTGTTTCATATTCAATTGGCTTGACCTCTTTGTTTTGTAAGTTGGTGTTTGCGAGCATTTTATTATTTTCCTCATATTATGGTTGTAGGATCCTTAGCCTTGTTCAAGTTACAGACCTACTTCAAGTGTGGACAAAAAAAGGTAGCAAAATTTCAAAGAAACCAACTCTATTATGTGCGGCATAGAGACCAGATTTATGCAAGTCATCGAGCCAAATACTTGCAGCAAAGAGTCATTGTAGTTCATCCTTGCTTAACCCTGCTTGATCAAGAAGATGCATCATAATTTTTGTCGATATTTTTGGAAGAACATGCTCACTTCCATAGTATTGCACCCCCCATCCCTTTCCAACTTCCACACTTGACCTTCCCAATTAAGGTGCCTCAACAATGGGTGGTTGTAGACATCAACAAACCCTTGCCGAGCATGGATTTCCATCCATGTCATTAGCCCACCGCCGCTTTAATAACATGTTTGGAGATTTTTTTCTGTTGCAATGTAGTCCTTCTATCAACACATTGATGCTTTGTTTGATTTGAATGTTTGTAGTGTTTGCAAGGAAAGATGTGTTGGCATGAAAGTACGAGCATCCACCACGAATATCATTTTTCTACATTGTGCTTCTCAAAAGGGCATCCATAGATTTAGTTTAGTCAACAAGATGGATCGAGGACCATAGCCTCATTTCCTTTCAAAGCTTACTTAGGTTGAAGAAATGCTTATAGCTAGAGTTTCTCCAGTTTTGCAAGTGACCCATGCTAGAGGAGGCCAATATAAATATAGTGGCCATACTACAAGCTTCCCTCAAGACATCGCGGCCATTGAAACTTCATTACCACATCACTACATGATGTTGAAGTGGTGATTATTCAAAGAATTGGCATTTAGGGGATGAACTATGATTGCTATGTTGACAAATATAATGTCATGGCTGCATTAATATACAAAATTGAGAATGATCCATACTATAGTGATGTTGCAATTGATTGTGATGCTTTAAATTTGTTGTCTACTACAAGTACAGACATCTCCAATTTTCTACACACAATGAAAGAACCAGTACATAACATAGTTGAACCAATGACAACTTCAGAAAGTGTTGGTGATGAGGAAGTCAAGCTTGAGGACTCATCATCATTTATTCCATTGATTCTCAACCCTCCCTGAGAATTGCAGGCAATTAGAGAATCCTTACAGATTGAAGACACTAGTCAAGATACTTTTCCTTGGCCTAAGATAAATTCTAACCCTTTCAATGAATACAATACATAAGGGTTATTAAGCATGGCTTTTCCAACATTGTTCCACACTAGAACAACGATACCCCTAAAATAGAGAAGCATACAGATTCACTTACATGAATATGCATTGCACTTGATGAGACACTATGATAGTAGATTTGAGAGGCATGTCAGATTTAGATATTACCTTTATAATTCAATAATGAGACATCGAAGCCAACAATCAGCTTCCATTTTCATGAAAACAAACTTGGAAGAAAGGATCCCAAATTTTGTTGTTGTTTTGTGACAATTGCTTCGGAATGCACCAAACGCCTAGATAGAAAACTAGCTTGTTACTTTGGTGCATATTTGTGAGGGACATGCTCATATTGGGGCAAGTGCTGACAAGAGCTCATGGAAATGATCCACTAGCTTGGTACATCAGATCTCTTCTTCACTCTGAACTCTGTAGACACAAAATGGCCTGATTTGCATAGGGTAATTGATCCTCATGCCCAACCACATATGCCATGCTCCAAAATATGTTTCACATAAAATTTCATCCATAACCCACACATAATAGCCTTGTACATGCACTTGTGGTTCACCATTTTTTGTGAAGAGGTTATTGAGAGGCTTTTCCATACAAAGAATTATTGGTATAGGTATGAGTGGAAACACAGTGGATTAGTACATGTCCATGATTTCTTGTGGCTTCCAAGTGCCCCAAATATGGACATGCTTGATCGTTTCAACCCACACAAGTTTTAGCAGGAAAAAAACTTCTTCGATCACTATGTTTCAGCATGGAATCCTTGTTCCCTAGAACAACTAATATCAAGATTCCACCACTCTTCATTGGAGGACCCGTGTTTGCTTGAAATTTCAAAAATTTATTGCATGGATCCAATGGTGGATTATGAACAGTTGTTGAACACATTGTAGAGGCATACCAAATGTACTTAGTACACTTTCCTTAGGGAAAAAGGCTACCAATTGCAATGTTGCTACAAAGCTTCTTGGAATGCACAACCATCATCAACATTGGTAATTGAAAATGAATTGAACAAATCCTATAAGACAACAAGAAATATTGAGTATGTTAATATCCACAACCTTGAGATGCTTGCAATCTGGTGAGAAAGCATTGATTGCCATCCAGTCTTGTCAAGATAAATTGTGCTAAACTATATTTCCAAATATGCATCAAAGTCTAAAAAAAAAATTGAAAGCTATATTGATATCTGCAGAGGCTTGCAAATACAAATTCATCTAGGGATAAAGCATTGATTTCCTATCAAAAGTTCATGATGAACTTGGTTGCAGATTGTGACATTGGTGCACAAGAAACATGCCATATGCTACAAAAGTTTCACCTTGTCATCTCAAGTTAGCATTTCTTGTCTTTGAACATGAGTAGGAAAATATTCCACTATTTGAAAATAGTTGATAATGGTGACAAGCTTGCAAGTGGTTATATTCATTGTTATAAGCAAAGACCGGCTAAAATTGAGACTATATCCCTTATTCAATCTACACAATTGTATACATATCAAAAAAATTGCAAAGGTGGGGGTTGGCCTTTGCGACCACACCCTGCTATCATCATTGTTTACCTACTATTCAAGTCTACCCCCCAGAGCACATTAATACCTTTGAAAAATTTTGTTGGTTAGAATTGCTACTATATAAGCCTTTCCAAAATGTCGAAGCAAACATAGGCCTCACTAGAGATAGTATAACACAAAACTGGAGGTTATTTCCTATTGCTAGCTATCACCCTTGGCATGTCAATAGAGTTATTGCTCCCACCACTAGTGAAGAGGAAGGTAATTTAGTGATACCGACAACACCCATTCATTTCCTCCCACAAATGAATATGAATGGGAGTTTCTTTCTCGCCCTGACCAACTACAACTATTGGGTAGACAAGACTTCGATTTAAGTCACATATGGGTTGAACACCATGTTCCTAAGAATCTACATATCATTGTTGTAGAGTTCATCTCAACAAGTAAATTGCATATAGTTGAAGATACTCTTTGCCCACCGACTGCACGTACACTTTGTCATCAACTATCTCCTAAGCAAAAGCTTTCTCTAAATATCATTAAACAACACCATCTTGGCCCATCTTCATCATCACCATTGTGTATAATTATTCAAGGTATTGTTGGTACAAGTAAATCATTTCTTATAGACAACATCCAAAGAACACTAAATACATCATCAAACTAGAGAATGAATCCTTTGCTTTCTTTGGTGCCAACGGGGTTGGCCACTTACCATATATGTGCCTCTATAGTGCATATAGCTCTTTGGATACCAATTAGAGATATGAATTAGTTAAAAGGAATTCCATTGACCATATTTCAAGAGGACTTCAAACATATTAAGTACATCTTAATTGATGAAATGAGCTTCTTGGGGCCCAAGTTGTTACTCAAAATAGATAGTCGATTGCGACAAGCATTTCCTGCTAGACATATGCAACAATTTGGTGGTGCCTATATTATACTTGTGGGTGACCTAGGATAATTGCCACCTATTTTGGATAGGCCTATCTACCCTTCTCACTCCACAGCCTTGGCTCTTTGGAACACTTTAATATTGTTGTCACACTCAACATAGTCTTCTGCTAGCAAGGATATTATGATACACAACAACATTTCCGTAGACTCCTTTTGAATATTAGAAATTTTCAAGCATCTCAAGCTGATTGGAAAACTCTTATGAATTGAACAAATTTCATGTGTTCAACTAAGAATAAACTAAGAGTTTGATGCAACTATTCACTTATTCCCAACAAATAGGTTGGTTGCCTTGCTCAATAGAAAAATGCTTCAATAGTTAAATCTTCCCATTGCAATTAGTACACTATTGAAACTACTCACCAAAACACACTTGATTGTGGTGATGATGAGCAACTTCAAGTAGAGCTCTTACTTACAATTGGCAAAAAAGTAATGTTAACAATAAATTTTTGGGTGGCAGCTGGCTTGGTTAATGGATCATTGGGTTTTATGAAGTCTATAGTATATGCTAGGGGTGCTAAACCACCTCAGTTGCTTGAATATGTTGTTTTCCACTTCTCAAAATACATTGGCATAGCATGGGATCAAGACAACCCAAAATTCATCCCCATTCCCCCGATCACACAGGGTAGCCGAAGACAACTCCCCTTGATAATGGTTTGGGAAATAACAATACATAAATCTCAAGGCTTGACATTGGAGAGAGCTACAATAGATATTGGAACTAAAGAAATACAAGGACTAATGTTCACATCTCCTTCCTATGTAAAATCAATAATAGGAATACATATAGATCTGCCTTTCTCGTTTGACAGATACTCCAAATTGCATTCCAACAAATATAGTGCACTTTGAATCAAAGAAGAGGATCGCCTCCAACAATTGTGTGCATTTCCATCATGATGAAATGTTTCTATTCTTTATGGTAACTATACCAATTCTCCTTTCCCTCTTCATTTCAATGCATTTAGAATTCCCACCATTTCTAATTTTGCTTCCTTGTCATTCCCTCCATAGTGCAGTTGCAATCACTACTACCAAGCTAGCCATATTTTTGCTTCTTTGGTGATTACTAAGAGAAATTTCTATTCAATTCTTGCATTATGCTTCTCATCTCCTCCAATGACAAATCTGGATTCCTTCCTCTTCTTTGGTTGAACAAATAACATTTATATTTTTTTTCTCTAAATACCTTCCTCTTCTTTGGTCAGTGATGTCACTGTTAGTTCTCTCGCCTTCGAACCATTTATGTCTAACTATATCAAATTCTAACCAATTTAGATTACAAACATTCTCAGTTGTAACTACAAATCTTAACAATGCTTAATAGCTTCGTGATCACCAATTTCACATGGTGTACAAGTTGCAACTACATTCCATTTATATACAAGGTAAGGCTATATCTCCTTTATTCCATCTCTTATTTCACAACTGCATCTCAAATTGTTTTTCACAAATGATACAACTATATATACTTTTAAAAATGAATAATACTAATTTCAACTAAACAAAATTCCCAAGTGCCAAAACAAAATTATATGGGAGTTATAATTGTAAACATATTGTATCCCTCTCTTTGCAAAGGGTATGCCTACATCTTGTTTATGTGATCTCTTCTATTGCAGATGCATTACATATTATTTCTTATAAACTATAGAACTATTTATATTTCCTAATTTAGATATTGTCTACCAATGACACATGTTCACCGTACTAAAATTCACATTTTCCTTGTGTCTAACTATATCTGATTGAAACCATTTTAGATTGCAAATGTTCTCAAATGTAACTGCACATCTCCACAATACTAAATAGCTTTGCGATCACATGTTTGGAATTGTGTACAAGTTGCAACTACATTCTATTTATCTAGAAGGTAAGGCTATATGTCCGTTATTCCATCTCTTATTTCACAACTGCATGTCAAATTATTTTTCATAAATGATACAACTATATGTACTTTTAAAAATGTGTAACACTGATTTCAAATAAAGAAAATTCTCAGGTGTTGAAACATTGGTTTCATAGTTGATCATAGTGGTGGATGTAAGTGGAAGAATGGGATAAACAATCTAAACATGCTTCTACACTTCTAAATAGGACATTGCATCTAAGATTTAAAGAATTTAAACTAATTTAAACTAAAAAGCTTCAGAAATCTATCCTATTGCTCTCTATCTCTAAAGGATCTCTCTAATTTACTTTGCTCTCAGATTTAGAAGCTAATTAAACTATTGAAATGACATTTAGAGAATGAGAAATGAACTAATTCTATTCCTATGTGATTAAATATGCAAATCTATTGTAATGGCAGCCATGACTGCAAATGTTGGATGCTTGATTGCTGCTTGATGGATGTTGGATGAATGCTTGGATGCTTGGATGCTTGAATGCTTGGGAAACCTGCAGAGTAAGATTACACAAATTGGGATCCATTTCCTATAGCCAAAGAGCTGTATTTATAGCTTTCACGGCAACACATTTGCACAGGGATACGGGATAAGGGGCTGTGATTCAATCTGGAGAATTGAAAGGCATGGGATGAGAAGATGGAGCTGATCATGGAGGATTGTTCCTCCCCATGAAAACACCAGGCAAGAAGAGAGGGAGGATTGATGGAAGAAGATTGAGAGGACTTCCTGCAAGTTTGTCCCCGAAGCTCTTCCCGTGAATGGAAGTTGCATTAATTAGATTTTAAAAAATCTAATTTTATTGGTGAGTGAATAGTGTAAATGATTTATGCATAAAATTAAATATTTTTGATTTATTTAATTTTAGCAAAAGAGGAATAAATAATTTAATAAATCAAACTATAGGGTTTGTTTATTAAATTAAAATAAAAGGAAAATAAATTAAATAAAGATTATTAAAATATCTTTATTTAATTTAAGAAGAAATGTGATGAGGTAATTAAATAACACAAATTATTGAAGCTGTGTATTTAATTTAAGATAAAATTAATAGATAAAGTATAGAAGAAATATTAATAATAATTAAATAAAACAAAGTATTTAATTTTGTTTATTTAATTAAGAGAGAAAATAATATGATAAAAATGATAATTAATTAAATAAAACAAAGTATTTAATTTTGTTTATTTAATTAGGAGAGAAATAGAAGAATTAATAATGAACTTAATATAAATAAATATTTCTATTTATTTACTAGTAGATGAATTTAAGATAAATTAATCAAATAAGTCGTATTTAATTAATTAGATTCTCGGACCATTTTTTAGGTGTCTACATTTTGCCCCTCTTTGAAGTGATGTGTTTACGCATTGCTTCAAAGAATGACCTACCTCAGCATGATATTGAAAAGTTTTCTAAATAGGACATTGCATCTAAGATTTAAAGAATTTAAACTAATTTAAACTAAAAAGCTTCATAAATCTATCCTATTGCTCTCTATCTCTAAAGGATCTCTCTAATTTACTTTGCTCTCAGATTTAGAAGCTAATTAAACTATTGAAATGACATTTAGAGAATGAGAAATGAACTAATTCTATTCCTATGTGATTAAATATGCAAATCTATTGTAATGGCAGCCATGACTGCAAATGTTGGATGCTTGATTGCTGCTTGATGGATGCTGGATGAATGCTTGGATGCTTGGATGCTTGAATGCTTGAGAAACCTGCAGAGTAAGATTACACAAATTGGGATCCATTTCCTATAGCCAAAGAGCTGTATTTATAGCTTTCACGGCAACACATTTGCACAGGGATACGGGATAAGGGGCTGTGATTCAATCTGGAGAATTGAAAGGCATGGGATGAGAAGATGGAGCTGATCATGGAGGATTGTTCCTCCCCATGAAAACACCAGGCAAGAAGAGAGGGAGGATTGATGGAAGAAGATTGAGAGGACTTCCTGCAAGTTTGTCCCCGAAGCTCTTCCCGTGAATGGAAGTTGCATTAATTAGATTTAAAAAATCTAATTTTATTGGTGAGTGAATAGTGTAAATGATTTATGCATAAAATTAAATATTTTTGATTTATTTAATTTTAGCAAAAGAGGAATAAATAATTTAATAAATCAAACTATAGGGTTTGTTTATTAAATTAAAATAAAAGGAAAATGATAATTAAATAAAAGATTATTAAAATATCTTTATTTAATTTAAGAAGAAATGTGATGAGGTAATTAAATAACACAAATTATTGAAGCTGTGTATTTAATTTAAGATAAAATTAATAGATAAAGTATAGAAGAAATATTAATGATAATAATTAAATAAAACAAAGTATTTAATTTTGTTTATTTAATTAAGAGAAAATAATATGATAAAAATGATAATTAATTAAATAAAACAAAGTATTTAATTTTGTTTTATTTAATTAGGAGAGAAATAGAATTAATAATGAACTTAATATAAATAAATTTCTATTTATTTACTAAGTAGATGAATTTAAGAAAAATTAATCAAATAAATTAAGTATTTAATTAATTAGATTCTCGGACCATTTTTAGGTGTCTACAATGGACAATGTATCTTCTTGCTCGAGGGTTTGTGACAACTCATGAAGCTACATGACCCAATATGGTAGGGTGGAGAAAAGGCCTTCTTTTCTTCTGTTCATACTACATCTCATTGCACCCACAAGGTATGCCAACATCTTATTTATTTAATCCCTTTTATTGCACATGCATTGCATATTATTTGTTATAAATTATAGGACCCTTTTTATTTCCTAATTTACATATTTTCCACCACTAACACATGTTCATTACACTAAACTTCACATTTTCCTCTGATTTTTGGAGAACATACTCAAGACAAGCAATCGTATTTCACATAAGATAGTAATGTCTTATTCAGTGATCTTTCATCTCAGCTTATATTCATGAGTTTTGTGGATCTTTTCATGGCATTAGATCTTCTATGAAGTTAGCCTTGTCGCAAGGCTTTCAGCCAGGCTCTATCAACTACTCTTATTTTTTGTTTTCAAGAGTCCTAACATTGATAATGGTTTGACTTTCTATTATGATCCTAAAATTGTTGAGTTTTCAAATTGCATAATGGGGATTTTGAGGAGGTAATGTCTTATCAATGACCTTTGAGAATAATCAATGACTACAAAATCGGTCAAAATGGTTAGTGTTACTTTATTTATGCTTCCATCTAAAATCAAGTAACTTATTGTTTATTCTTTTGTGTTTTCATTTAAACATTAAAAGATACATCATGTTTTGCTAAAGTTCATTAATGTGCATAAAGGATATTGTCAAAATAGATTGCATTATTCTAGTTTTGCAATTATATACAAACAAGAAAGAGAACCAACATGTATTTCAAATGTAATCTTTATTGATGATCATAAGTGTATAATGCCCCTCACAAGCCAAGGGACTAGCTATTCTAATACTTATAAAGAAAAGATTATACACCTATAGATAACAGAAAAGAAATTGCACATAAAATGAAAAGGGACCTATTGTTAATGGGCCCTTGGTCTACTGGTGAAGTTGAAAGGTTCTAAATGAGCCCACTAGGGATCAAGTCTTGTTGAGTGCAAAGGCTTTGAGGTTGGGATCATACCCCGGGAAAATTTGGTGGAATGGATACCCCTTAGTCATTGGCTCTTAGACGAAGAGGTTCAACCCAAGAAGGCTCGCGCTCCCATATTGGGTAGCAAAAAAAGAATTTTTGGATGACCTCCATCAAAAAAAAAGGGACCCGCCATTTCCTAGTGGAATGAAAAATCCCGTTGGCTTGGTCCTACATCATCTCGATCCTTCCCACTGTTCTACTTTCATTGGATGCTCTCCTCATTACTCCTAGGTTTCCTGCATCTAATAAAATACTATTGTTAGAGAAATGAAAGGTCCCTGATCAAAATATATGCAAAACATCCATAAACATGTAATCTCATGTCTATAAGCATTAAAATAGAAAGCATACCATAAGTGTCTAGGAAAACAAGAAAGGAGTAATCAAACACACTTATGATATGCTTTGTTTATCTAACTAGTTTGTTCCTTGTGTAGATTTAGGACAAGTCTTTGTTAATATTCTAATTTAGCTAATTACAACATGTGGGGTAAAATGTGGCTCCCACGAGGGTGTTAGAGTAATAAGTTGTTTTACTTAATTAATTTAATCATATTGGTTAATTAATTAAGTCACTTATCACTTTAGTTACTTAAGTTAAACTTAGTCACATTAATAATTAATTATTTATCAATTATTAAGTGTGCACACTAGGGTTTCCCTTTAGGCTTTTCTTTAGGGTTTCTTGATCTCCTTTTATAAGGATTGATCTCATTGTAATTATTAACGGGAGAAAATCTGTAGCTTTCATATCTTCTTGAAAGTTTTCTCTCTTTTGTAACTTTTTCTTGTTGAAGATAATTTCACATTTGTTTTGCAGATCTCTTGCGTGGAAGGTGTTTTGTTTGTGTTTGATCTTGTGGTTCATGGTTTTGTGCTTGTTTCACAATTCCAACATGGTATCAGAGCGTGGATTCAGCAAACCCCTCCTTGATTTATGAGGTTTTCTTCTTCAATAAGGGTTGCAAGCTTTAGATCTGAATCCCCTTTGCTTTCTTTGCAAATTTTGGAGGAGGAAGTTTTTAGAAGCATTTTGGCATGAATCAGATTTCTCCATTGAATCCAGAGTTGCCATAATAGTTAAGTTCAACCTTTGTTTCATCGAATTTGGCTTCCATTTGTCAGATATGTGAGGGTTTGAAGAAAAGTTTTTTTTGCCAGATCCAGGGGTGCTCGATTTTTCAGAGCATTTTTAGCCCAAACGGACCTCACCATTGCATCTACAACTGTCCAAAACCCCAAAATTGACTGTTCATTCATCCATTCTTGACAAAGTTGATCTAAGAGGAAAAAAAATTGTTAGAGAAGTCGTACGGCCTCCCCCAGCACGCGGATCGAGAAAAATTTTATTCACGCCTTGGTATTTTTTAATTTTTATTCCAACCTTGTGTCTTTTTATGACATTTTGAGCATCATTTGTAAGCAATATTTTATATGTAAATGCACTGAGATAAAGTGTCACGCTATTGTACATGTAGTTTAGGGATTTTGCACATAAGGTTGTGCCATATTTTGTACTTGCACTGTATTATAAAGTGCCATTGGGGGTTGTGTAATGCCTTTGTTTTGTCATCACACCTTTGTCCGATGAGTGTCCCTCCATGACAACAGTGGATCTATATGATTCCAGCCTCATGTATGTGTGCTTTGTTTTGCACACCACTTTTTTAGTTATAGGTGCTTTCTTGTGCACTTTCATATGTTGTTTCTTCTCCTTCATGCACTACAGGGTGTTACACAACATTTCAGTGGATATGTCAGGCTCTCTCTGTTAGCATTACGGGGGGTATTATACTGTTTGTGCTAATGCTTCCTTGGTTTTTCCTTGGAAGGAATCTTTCATCTTCAGTTGATCAGTGTTTTTCAGACTATTGGTACTTGTGCCATTTGTATCTTCGTTCTAGATGTTTTTGCCTTTCTTTTCTATCGAATTCGAGTAGTGTCATTAGGGGCACTCATGCAGATTGTTGTCTTCTTGATCCTAATCATCCTATCTTCAGAGGAGGTTCTTCGGCACTGTAGCAGTCATCTTTTGACAGTGTTTGTAGCTTCTTCATGCTTCTGTGATGTTCTACATGTTATTCTTTTTCAGGACATTTCCTTGATTTGGAGTTTTTTTAGTCCTTCAATCACCTTTGATCTCTTCTTGGAGTAGAGTTTTTTTCCCACGAGGTTTTCTCTATTTCTCTGCTTTATAGAGATCTTTTGTTTGTACGTGGGTACCTTACTTGGCCTTGTTTGTCAGGGCCCATCTTTGCTTTCATGCATCTTTTCCTTAGTGTTTTTATCTACTTCCTAAGTTCATCTTAAGGGGGGGTGTTAGAGTAATAAGTTGTTTTACTTAATTAATTTAATCATATTGGTTAATTAATTAAGTCACTTATCACTTTAGTTACATAAGCTAAACTTAGTCACATTAATAATTAATTATTTATTAATTATTAAGTGTGCACACTAGGGTTTCCCTTTAGGCTTTTCTTTAGGGTTTCTTGATCTCCTTTTATAAGGATTGATCTCATTGTAATTATTAACAGGAGAATATTTGTAGCTTTCATATCTTCTTGAAAGTTTTCTCTCTTTTGTAACTTTTTCTTGTTGAAGATAATTGCACATTTGTTTTGCAGATCTCTTGCGTGGAAGGTGTTTTGTTTGTATTTGATCTTGTGGCTCGTGGTTTTGTGCTTGTTTCACAATTCCAATAGAGGGTAGAGTCTAGCATGCTTCCCTCTGATGTTTTAAGAGGGATAGGAAATTGAGTAACTTGATCAAGTCAATGATAAACATATTCTTGATGCATTAAATCAATATCGAATCACACCAATTGATCAACTTTCATTATTAGATTCAAAAGATGCAACACATAATGTGAACTACCAAGAAATTCACACTTCATCTTTTCACAATGAGTCAATCAATAGGCTGCCATCATGTCAAAAGTAAGGTGTATTTTGTTGGATATGTCTTTCAATCTTCCTAAGTGGATCCAAGATCCATTTTATTAAAGAATTAAATGATTTATGTGATGCATCAAGTTCAATTATGCATCTATTAAAATAATGAAGGAGACATGAAGTCATGCCTGAAACCATCATGAGTCATATGGGGAAGCAAGGAGGAACAAAGATGATCATGCATTATTGCATGATATACACTGTCCAATTCATCTCACTTCAACCCTATTGGACAAGAACACATCACTTAGGATGGTGAGATTTCAGGTATCACCACCATAAGTAACACATGTCTTCCCAATAGGATTAAAGCAAAAGGAATGGTAGAGTACTAATATTCATTAAGAAATAATGAAACATAGAGATGAAACTCATTTTAGAGCCAAGGTCATGATGGTAGTGAGTATAACGATGACTTTTAAGAGTTGGAAAGTGGGAAGTCCTAAGGGAACAATGCATGCTACATCTCATGCTACAGGACAATAGAAATGAATGTATGATTCAGGGTAGAAAAGGTTCTAAATTCATAATGCAATACCCCTATAGTGCACACCTTGTGTCAAAACAATCAATGCACAATGCCTCATAATGATGTAACAGCCACAATGATCTAAATGCATGAGGAACATGAGCATCAAGGCCACTTAACAATATCACTCAAAGCAAGAAACATGGATAAAATTGCTATGAAGAAGTCACATGATAGAAAATAAAGAAAAGGTAGGTGCATTCAATATGTTTTGTACCTGTGAATACAACATGTGCATTTGCATTTAAAAGATAGTGACTTCAATACATAGGAAGATCATAATAGCACCATGTAGCTAAATATAAAAGGAAACTCCTTGTAAAGTAGGATATAGAGTAAAGCAAAAGAACAGTGATGTTAAGATGCAATAAGTCTCCATGAAGTCAAGGAACTATACGCTCACATAGTTCCAACTCTTCAAGCAAGATTAAGCAAAACAAAGATTGGTGGATCTGACTAATGTCAATGAAATATTGAGATTACATTCAAATGAGATATCCATCTACAATAGCTTGCAATCACATAGCATTCCAATCTTAAGAGGTTTGCATTTGTTGAAAAATAGAGAAGACATGAAGCTTCAAAAAAGGAGGTTGTTTCTTGATGCACATCAAGTCCTCTAGTAAGATAAAATAGAGCATGTAAGAGGAAAAATCCATTTTGAAGTTGGCCACAAGTCATATTTGAATGATTGTTATAATACTCTATGAAGCAGCCATTTGATGCTTTAGGACAGCAAGGTTCAAAAGATAATGTATTTCAGATAACTATGATCAAAATGGAAGCAAATCACTTACAAATTGAGGAAGAATTTAAGTTTTCTCAACATTATTCTTTGGAAAGAATAAAGAATCTTGAGACTGCACTATTGAACGCATAGCAAGAAGGACAAAGACAATGATAGAAAATTCTTAACAGTGTAGCTACATGAGGTTAATACAATGAGTTAGGTCCAAGAAGGACACATTTAGCAATCCATAATTCTATTGCAATCATAAGGGTTTTTTTAGAACACTAAGGAGAATACAATAAATTCAGTAATGTAAAATGAATTCAAACCAAGAATAGAAGGAATGGTAACAATATTTGAGCATGGTGGCTTAGTGAGAAGGCATTCTAAGTGACTGTTAAGAGGACTGGAATCAAAGGAAAGAATAGATGCACTAAATTCAACAAAAGAGCAGCCTTCATTCACAAGGAAAATCTTGTAGCATCAATGGACTTGAAGGCCATCATCAAGGGAAGAAGATACAAGTGTCATGTAGGACATGGTTTTTTAAAAAGAAAAGTGCACACTCCATAAACAAGGAGAAGACCCTAATTAAGTCTTTATTGTTCCATCAACTATCAATATATGATTGAGTGAGTGTTTGCAAGGCATTAAAGGGACATCCATTATCAAAGACCAAGAAAAATTTCAACACAACAATAGTGAAAAAGTGAAATAGTGCATGATCATGATTGAACACAACAATGGGTGGAGAAACATAATAGAACATATCTTCCTTCATATCAAAAAATGAATGCATACAAGTGGTTTCAATGGTGTTGGAACCTATGTCTTGCTTCATGTCCATACCAGAAGTGGTGTGAGTTCATCCAGTTTCTTGTTTCTTCTTAGAAAGAAAGTTTCTCAAATAGACCCATGTGTGTAAATGGGTAAGACCAAATCTACTACAAAGGAGTACAAACCCTTGAGTTAGTGTTCCTTTTAAGAGGGAAATGTAAGATTTTAATACCCCTAGATGCATTGTGGGGTTTTTGTTCAGAATAAATAGAATAATGCTAAAGACAGTGAAATGCATCCAACCCAGGTTCTTATTCATGGCCGCAGCCTAGTGAAGGCTATTTTTTGTTTACATTGACAAGAACACATCTAGGTTTATGTTAAAAATTCAAATGCAGATAATATAAAAAGATTTTTCTTCTATTATTCACAAAAAAATGTTATTTTCTAAAAATAGTACAGGTATTGCATACAAAATACATCATAAGAAGACCATGAGGCCGAGCTCAAAACTGATATGTTAAAGAAGAGAGAACACAAAGGAGGTCTTTTCACAATGACAAACCCACTTTGGGGTTTAGAATTCAAAACATGCTATAGAAAATGCAAAAGTATGTCAAAAACCAGTGCATTCTTTCATGGTCGTGGCCAGGGAATCATATTTTCTTCACAAAACACATACCCATTTTATGTTTTCACATTAAAATGCATATACAGAGATATTGAAAGAGATAACATGGAGTTTTGTTTTCAAAAAAGTAACAAAAGTATATCAAAACCCTAGCCACTTCTTCATGGTTGTGGCCCAAGAATCTTTTCTTAGAAAGTATATCAAAAATCCATCTGGAGTTCGTTAATTCAACTTCAAATACAGAGGGAAAAGATAAAATTGCTTCATTTTGAGGTTGGTTAAGCTCGAAATGAGCTCTATTTGCCAGAAAATCAAGATATGGGTCTGGTAAAAGCTTACTTAAGCTAAAATTTCTCATTTTTTGTTGTTATGCAAGCATTTTGTCACATAAAAAGCCTCCATTCGAGCTTCAGAAGATTACACTCATGGTGGCTGAAGACAAATGAAATCCATAGAGGAAATAAAGCACAAAAAATGATTAGAAAACACTTATATCCATGGCTTTTACTCTTGAAATGGCTTGCAAAAGATTTTGGAGTCCCTTTATGCTCACATAGGCTGAATTATTGGTCTTTCTATTTATCTTTGAAAGGAGAATTGTTGACCAAGTGGTAGTCATGTCACTTTTGGCTTTGAGATGTAGAAGATGGAGGTGAGTTAAAATTGATCAAATGCCTTGGAGGAGTTTAGTTTTGCTTCAATGCTTTTACAAGCATTTAAAGTATATCATTATTTTGCATTTTCATCAATTATAAGACATTATTTAAGTGATTTTTAAATCACTTTTATTTAATGTTATTTATTTAATACAAATATCGATGTAATCCAAGGAGGTGGTGGGGCCTTTTTGCATGTGTTTTAAAATGTAAAGTAGTTTTATTAAGTGATGTATTACGAATCACTTAATCAAATTATTGTTTTTAATGCAAATTAGAGTCTTGTGCTTTTGCAATAGCACTAAAAGTGTGGGTCAAGGCTTTTGAAGACAAATGATGACTAGCAAACATAAGAAATGTGTGGAGGGTTGTATTTGACTGTTTTTTGAGGAGAGAGACCATTTGGAGGCATTTTTGTCACATTTTTAGTTGACTATAATGGTCTTGGCTTAACTTTGCTTCATGTGGAGGACAGTTTGGAGTGATTTTAGAAGGATTTTTTTGGCCTTTTTTGTTGCATCCGAATGGAACCTTCTAGAGGGACTTGTGTGAGGGAGTTGTTTGTTTTTTGCTTAAGTAACTTCAATCTTTGTTATTTGAGGGAGTTCTTTCTTTCTTTCAACAAGCATTGTAGCTTACTTTGGAGCTTTTTTTCAAGCAGAGGACAGCATTGTGACTCAATATCAGACATGTATAGTAGTATGTGACACCATTTTTATTAATGAAATTCAGGTGTTTTCCTTCTTTGAAGCTATCTCATTGTGTGCAGTGTGCTGATTGATGAATGTTCTTGTGATTTTTGGTAACTCCAATGTTTGTCTCATTTTAGCACCTTTAGGTAGGATAAATATATATTGGTGCAGGTTGTAAGTTGTGGGGTGGTTCAAATAGTCTTTTAGTTGTGAAATATTTAATTTCCTTTAGAAATGCTAAGAGGACCAAACCTCCTTACAAAATACTTATGCATTGATATGTTAAAATATCTGAGTTGTGTTAAGTTAAGTTGAGCTTTAGATGAGATTGTGTGTTAAAGCAGCTATATAGGTCTGAGAAATCAATAATTGCATCACCATAGGGGTTTAGTTTTCTTTCATGTTTTTTTCTCCCCTTTTCCAAGCAAGGAATAGTTTAAATGACACCAAAAAGGGAGCCAACCCATAATTTGGACGTATACTTTCACAATAGGATACCCATAGCTTGAAATTAGTCCAAATTTGTTGAGTTCTTTCACAACTTGGCAGAGGGGTACAAATTTGGATCTCTAACAGTTAGAAATAAAATAAAAATATATAGTTTAAAATTTTTGTATCAATATTCAATAGAATTTTGTGAATGCGGTTATCTCTTTATTCTTAAGGTTTTGCATGACTTATGTAAATACACTTATTTGGCATTTGAATTATATTCTAAGCTTTCACATAATTTTATTATCCTTTTGAGATAATGCATATCTATCTCAACCTCATCTATGCTCTATTGTATGAGCGTAATGGTATCATAAAAGGGTTATTAATGATGCCATGAGGATTTTTACATGTGATCACTTAATTTCTCTCAGGCATTATTATGCCTAGCTATTACATACCTTCTTTTTCTTGGTTGTAGACTTCCTTGAATTAGCTTGCAGTCTATGTTCTTGCAAAACAACCAAACAAAAACATGCATTGTCCATTGTTGCAATCAATGGTGGCATCCATGTTCCATATAACTCTTAAAATGCAACTTTCTCATCGGTTTGTTACAGTGAATTTTTATGTTTTGTGGGTTTTTCCATCTAGGTCACTATTGAAACTAATATTGTTTGATTTATGGCTTTCGTTTTGTGGCTATGGTTGCAACACAATAAAATAGTCAATGTTATACAATTTATGTTGATTTCCATAAGACATTGTTCATTGTTGTTCTCTAGCTTAGGCTATATTGTTTCATTTTCAATATGGTATTGTTGAAAAGGCTATATTGTTTCAAATTCCGTTAACATGTTGTTGAGAAAAGACTATATTTTGTATAGGTTTGTTACTGTGAATTTTTGTGTTTTGTGGGTTTTTCCATCTGGGCCGTTGTTGAAACCAATATTGTTTGATTTATGGCTTCCATTTTGTGGCTATGCTTGCAATGCAATAAAATAGTTTTAATGCTATACAATTTATGTTGATTTCCACAAGGCATTGTTGATTGTTGTTCTCTAGCTTAGGCTATATTGTTTCATTTTCGATAAGGTACTATTGAAAATGCTATATTGTTTCAATCTTCGATAAGGTATTGTTCATAAAATACTATATTTTTTAAAAAAACCAATATTGCTACATTTATGGTTCATGTTTTGTGGCGATGGTTTTGCATGGGTTTGTTACTGTGAATTTTTGTGTTTTGTGGGTTTTTCCATCTCAATCAATAGTCGCATCAATGTTCATTTAACACATAGGGATCTGTATGTATCAATCATGTTTGCATCTACTATGACATACATACATATTTGCACATAGGGGAAATACATTGTCCATCATTGCAAACAATAGTGGCATCAATGTTCCATATAATACTCAAAATATGGCTTATCATTTCAAGAATGTGTTAGTATGTATCAATGTTGTTTGCATCTACTATGACATACATCCAAATCTGCACATGGCATTGTTAGTCACTATGATGAATGGTGACATCAATGTTCCATATAACACTTAAAATACAGCTTATCATTCCCTGCATGTAGATACATATGTATCCTATTCTTAATTCCTTCTATGTGTGTAAACATCCCTACCATTTGGACTTCCCCTCTACCTATCGGCTCATTTGCATGTCACTACATGCAACTACCAGTTATACATTGTGTTATAGTCTACATCAAATACAATCCATGTCTTATTATTCTAGATGCTCATTGAATTCAATTTAAAATGGTTGTGCAAATTTGCTTTGTAATTCGAATATTTTATAATCTTTCATTTATAATGTAAATGTATATAACTTTGGTTGTGTAATAATTACCACATATATTCTTTCAATTTTGTGTTAAATAAAGTGATTGGGAAAGTTGGTTTAAAATTAAAAGGTTTCTTAAACCTGAAAATGGAGCAATAAGTGATAAAATAAATGAAGAAGGATTTTTTGTAATTATGATAGCCCTAGTGAATGGGGAAATTTTAGTTCAAGGAGGTTTTGCATTGAATTTATGACACCACTATGTATAAAGTGGAACTTATTCCTAGTGAAATGGGGGTTTATGGTACACATGGTTTTTTTATTATTTTGGTTTTATCCATTTGGAAGGAACTATTGGCAATTTTTTTTAATCTAGGGAAAGATTTGTAGGTGAAGTAGAGAGAAGTGGAAGTGATTACTCAAAGGTATGTAGTATTTCATAACAATGGCCATAGTTTTGATTACATTATTGGGTAGTTTATTTTATATCTATTAATTTTTTACAATGTAGTCAAAAATTATTTGTTAGCTCACTAAAATCTATCTATAATTTGTCTTTGCTCCATTTTGAGCTCTATTTATCTATAGTTGAATGGATGGGTTTTGTGATTAGTATTGTTTGTTTCATCATGAATGGGAAAGGCATAGATGAATGTGTTTGTGAGAATTTAAAATGAGTATGTATAATAGTCATGATTGGTAATGACTGTTTAATTTTTTAAAAGATAATTACAACCTACCTTAGCTTGGTTTACAATATTGATAAGATTATGTGTGTTTAAATTGACTAAGTATATTTGTCACAACTAGCAATGACCATATAAATATTTTAAATGTCAATACAACCCACCTAAGCATATTTTATTATATTGATATGATTTTATAGAAAAATACTAGTTTGATGTCATTATGACCTAATTGAAATTGATAGTGTTTATTTTGGTAAATTATTTCTAGGTCATTTTGACCTATTTAAGCATTGTTCATTATAGTCATGTAGTTGTATATATATATTGTTTGCATATAGTATTTTCCTAATCATCTTAAGTTGTATTAAAAGAAAATATAATAATAATTTAAATGAATAGTTCCATAAGAGATTGTTCAAGTGAATAGACTATTGTGTGAGTGCACATTTAAGATATTTATTCAATTATGAACAGAATATATACTTGAAATACTAAAATTATTGATTAAAAAATATTTCTTAAACTCTTTCTAAAGTTGTTTGTGATAGGAACTAATCCTCATTATGTTAGTTTATGAATACAAGTTCAATGTTTATCTAACTTTATTCAAGATTATGTTTTATTTATGTTCTCAATTCAAGTAAGAGATAATAGTGTGTGAACATATGATATGCATAACCATGATTAAGAATGAAATTATATTTAAAACTTTGGCAAAAGTAATGCAACTTGTTGCATACATTGTTAGTTCATAAGTATTTACTAGTTTGTATATCAATTGGACATCATGTAGCTAGAGGGTATTTAGGAATGCACAAAAGACTATGTGTGATAGCACATAGTAATCATACACTTGGTTCTTAGATTGGGCATAGTAAGTTATGGTAGCTACAATTGTGTGCACATATATGGGGGGCCAAAATTTGGCCAAAACTACTTTTTGGTTCATTGTTCATATAACATAAGTGTGTTATAGCACTCACATTATGATGTGCTCATGTTATGACTTGATAGTGGCTTGATCATTAGTGATCCATAATGCGAGCATATTTTGATTTCTAAATATATATATATATTAGAATACTTTTTTTATTTTCTATATAAAGAGAGCATGTTATAACACACTCGCATTATAACTTAACTTGGAAACTACCAAACTTAGGAATGTGTTTTCCTTGAGAATCCAATCCAATGGGTTGGACTTACATTTGAATTCCCAAAGATGTGTTTTCTAAAAAATATAGAAAAATAATTAAATATCGAGTGTGTTTTTTGTCAAATTTGTGCTTTTTTTATGTTGATCTAAAAATTTCCACAATAACATCAAGCTCTCTCTTGTAAGGAAGCTAAGTAGCGAAAAAAATTCCTACACTAATCTTGAGAGGAGGATAATGTAAAACTTTTATAGACCTTTAATAGTTACTGAAACTTAAATAGAAATGAACATAAATATCATGCATTCCATAACATAGTGATTCACGTGGGGAAAACCCTTTTGAGAGAAAAACCCCACACTCCAAAAGTCGTCCAATATATTATTCAGAAATCACAAACATTACAATATACTTGCAGGGCAATCTTCTCATAGGAGTATCACTAACCAAAGATCCAGAGGCAACATGATAGCTATAAAATCTTAGAATACATCACAATACATAGTAATAATACAATGCCCTCATAAAATAGGGTTTCCTTCTATGGAAAGTCAAGATAATAAAATATTGGTTTTCAAATCTAAGACCTAATGATGAATGGTCTAGATTTACAATAATAAAATATAAATAAAATTTCCCTTTCAGAGGTTCTACCCCCGAGCCTCCATTGAGGCAGGCTACCCTTGGACCCCCAACCGGGGGGATGATCCCCTCGACCCCTCATAGGGGGGGCCCTTAGTCCCTAACATATCAATAGTAGCTTAGGTATCGACAATACTTTATGTAATTGTGCTCAGTTGAGACACACTTTTCCAACATCTCTTACCTTTCTAACCATATAATCTAATTTTTTCTATATTTTGAATATGTTAAGGTTTTGATTTTCAATTAATTTTTTTAGTGTCTTCTTTTTGGTTGAAAACCTATGTATAGTATTTTTTATGTCACTTTTTATCCATTCATCAATTTTAAATAATTTATATTTTTACATTTTAAAATATAATTTATACACATTTTTAAAAATTACTTTTGATTAGTTTTCAAAAAAATAGAGGGAACCATGCTGAAATTTTCATTTTTCAAGATGTATCCAATCTAAAGATTGGTAAAAAATTATAGATTCATTAATAAATTAGCATAAAAATCATACATAAACTACATGAAATTAGCTAATTTTGTATTGAAGTGATTTGTGCAATATTTTAAAATTTTAGGAGGAGCACACCATATGCTATGTTATATTTTTTTTACAAAAATAGGAGTACTTAGTGTGCTCCCTCTATTTGAAATTCTTAATCTCTGCCATTATTTTTTCAAATATTATTTCAAAAACTAGATTATGAACACTACAAATCTTGTTATTGTCACATCTTCAAATTTTGAGCATGGAACATCTTCAATTTATAATTTAAGGCTATTTTTTACTAATTTCAAAAAAAGTGTCTACTTTTAACCCCTTTTTGGTCTCCTATTTCTATGCACATACCCCTAGCATGATTGATCACCCTCATTGAAGGGTTGGTCTACATCTAGTTGGAAGGTGTGCAAGGGGCTACTGGGACCTGTGGTTAGAGGTAAATCATTCAAATGATATTCTCTCTCCACATAGGTTGATAGAGCCAAATTGCTTATACCCACTTAGAGTGTTGTATTCTATGATATTATTCAAATGTGAACATTAGATTTTATATTATGTATTTAATTGAAATTATTTTACTCTTATATGAAAATGTTAGAAATGAAGATAAATAATTTCAATATTAAAATATGAAATTTATGTTTTGAATCTAAAATTTAATCTGTATGACACTAATGGAGTTTTAAGAAAATAAATTAGCAACAAAAAAAAATCAACAAGCATAAGAGATTTACATGTTCACAACATTTACATGGAGAAAAACCCTTTCGAATTGAAAAACTTCACTAGAAATGAGGCCAATTTTGTATTACCTTGAAATAAGAATACAATGCAGTCACTTCCTTCCTTCTACATCCAAATTCCTTTATACAATTGTCTTTTCTAGTAGGATTAAGATTCAATCAATTTTGTAAATCCTATGTATATAATTACATGGAGAAAAACCCTTTTGGGTTGAAAAACTTCACTAGAAATGAGGCCAATTTTATATTACCTTGAAATAAGAATACAATACAGTCACTTCCTTCCTTCTACATCCAAATTCCTTTATACAATTTGTCTTTTCTAGTACAATTAAGGTTCAATCAATTTTGTAAATCATATGTTCATAAGAGATGTATGATCCATTGGTAATGGCAATTATTTATATATTTATTATCTATCAGTTTTAAAAATATCTTCTTATTTGAGATGAAGTGACTATTGGTAGATGGTCAATGCTCCCCTTGGGATTTGTGACAAGGGACTAACTACCTCTCGTTCGATCCATATCTCTACTATTTATATCAGATGTTGATAGATCGATTTTTTGATGCAATGGCAAGTGCAAGCCAACAATTGGTATCAGAGCGTTGGGTCATGGGTTTGAATCCCCTTGAGTATCATTGAGGCAGAGATTTTTGGTAGATGGTCAGTGCTCCCCTCAGGATTCATGACAAGGTACTAACTACCTCTTGTGTGATCCATATCTCTACTATTTGTATCGGACATTGATAGATCAGCTTGTTGATGCAACGACAAACACAGGTCAATAATGATAAGGTCAAACTAGGTGCCCCATCTTGGAGAATCTCTTATTTTCTAGGGATTGAGAATTTAGGTGCCCACATTCTTTTAGATGGCGTCGTCTGCACTTGGGCTAGGGCATCGTGCCCCCTTTGCCTTGGGAGGGTTTGTTGGGCTGCATTTCGGGTGTGGTGTTGTGTGTGGCCACTGCAGTGGTCTCTTTCCTTTTTCTGCGTGCGGGCTGTTCCTTGGCGCCGACCAGAGTGTGGGGTGTAGCTGGGGGCCACGGGTGTGCAGATAGGGGCGCGCCTTTGGTGCCTGGTCTGTGTGGGGTTTCCCTTCAGCGGTGTATTTTGTTCTTTGGCCAGTGGATCGTGGTGAGCTGTGGGGGGGGCTTTGAAACCCTTGTCTCAGATTTTTATTTCTCGAAGGCTTTGCATGCCCACTATAAGTTAGGTACTATGTCTCCCGGGGAGACCTCAGGTGAAAACCCTCAAATGGATTTCCGTTCAGCGCTTGGTGCGAAGTCTCCTCAACACGCTTCGAAAGTTTTCAATAATAATTTGTTCATGCCGGAAACGGGGCTAGATGGAGTGGGCTCGTCTAGTGGAGCTCGGATCACGAAGATTAATGGCTGCCTGGAACGTTGCAAGGAGAGGCCGAAACTGGTTATTCCTTTGGAAATGGTTGCGGAAGATATTGAATATTATTCAAGGCACTCCTTTTACTGTAAGTTTCTGGGTATGAGGATATCGTTGCAATTTCTGGAATCTTGGGCTCGACGGACTTGGATGCCGGAGGGTGAGATGGATATAAAACTTTTGGCAAATAATTATTTCATGGTTACCTTTGATTGCATGGCGGATCGAAATAAGGTCTTCGAAGGAGGCCCTTATTTCTATAATCAGGTTGGTCTGTTTCTTAAACCGTGGCATGCTGGTTTTAACCCTGCTGAGGAGCTTCCAACTCGTGTACCGGTGTGGGTTCGGCTCCCACGGTTTCCTGTGGAATGCTGGCGGGATGATGTTTTGCATCTGTTGGGGTCGATGCTTGGGAAGCCGGTTGGTTCCTCGCTGCAGACTCAGTTCAAAAAGGTAATCACTTTTGCTCGCATCTGTGTGGAAATTGATCTTAGTAAACCATTACCAGATTCTTTGGACATGTTTGTGGGTCCTTACTCTTGGGTTCAGTCTTTAGACTATGAAACACTTCCTTTCCGATGTCGTCTATGCCATGAATATGGTCACTTGCAACGAAGATGTCCAAGGGTTAGGCCTGGAGAGACTCCTAATTCTCAGCCTTCCCATAACCCACCTAGGGAAGATAAGGGAAAGAACCCCATTCCTGGGGATGGTGATGGTTCTGATGGCTTCGCCCCTGTGAAGAATCGTAACAGAAACCGAGGCCAAAAGAGGACTTGGAAGGAAAGACAAGATGAAGACTCTTTTAACAGATTTGAGGTTTTGGATGATCTGGATCAGCAGGAAGTGAATCCGGGCTTGGTTAACTTGGATCAGGGTATTGTGTGTTCTGGGCAGGAGGTTCCTCCTTCTGGGGCTACTCAGGATACACATGATTCTGGTGCTTTGCAAATGGTGACTGACCTTCCAATGGATGCCCAAGTGGAGCCAATCTCTTCTGTGGAAATGAAGAAGAGTGGGGGAGACAACTCTTTTCTGGCTTTGCATGCGAGTTCAGATGTAGGTAAGAATCTCAAGTCTTCTCCTTCTCCTTTGGGTATACATCAGAAGGATCTCAAAAAAGGGTTGGGGGAGAAATCTTCAAAGCTTGGCAGGAAGAAGGATATGGAAAAGATTAAGTTAGCTGGGGAAACTCTTGTGGAGTCTGGGTCGGTTAAGACTTTGGATTCACACTTCTCTAGCTCTTTGAAATGATTGTTCTATCATGGAATGCAAGGGGCTTGAACAGCAGCCCTCGACAAAAGGTTGTTCGTGAGTTGGTTAGAAGTCAATCTCCTGATATTTTGTTCTTACAGGAGACTAAGTTATCTGTTGAATGCATGATTGGTTTATCTCCTAAGTTGTGGAGAAGCGGGGAGTGCCAATGCATTGGTGCTCAAGGGTCTGCGGGTGGAGTGGCTTGCCTTTGGAATCCACGGAAGATCCGCCCTCTTTGGTGGATGTCCAGCAAGTCTTCTATCTCGATGATTGCTTCTTGCTTTGAGACTGGGGAGTCTATCCTCCTCACTAATATCTATGCTCCTGTTGATTTTCGGGGTAAGCAATTTTTGTGGGCTCATATTCATTTTGTTCGGAGTATGGTGCCTTTTTATCCTTGGATCATGGCTGGTGACTTCAATGCTATCTCTGAGTTGGCTGAGAAGCGGGGTGGTAGTGCTAGGCTGGAGCCTTCTGCTTTGCTTCTTCAGGATAATATTTCTACTTTGAATCTTGTTGATGTAAAGCCTAATAATGGTCTTTTCACCTGGAGCAATCGAAGGCTTGGGGATCTCTGCATTTCTGAAAGACTTGACCGGTTCCTGGTGTCTTGTTTTTGGGTTGGTGGCTTGTGGTCTTCTAGCTCAGAAATTTTGGATTGGAGGGGGTCCGACCATTGGCCTATCAAGCTTGTTGTTTCTTCAGCTCATGTGCCCCGGTCGCCCCCTTTTAAGTTCCAGCTTATGTGGCTACGGGAGCCCTCTCTTCATGATTACATGACTGAATGGTGGAGAAATGGTAGACCTGCCTTTGGTACGGCAATGTATACTTTCGCTAAGCTTCTCCAATTTGTTAAATATCAGCTTAAGCGTTGGAACCGTCAGTGCTTTGGGAACATCTTTCAAGCTAAGTGTGCTGCCCAAGCTGGGTTGAATAGCATTACAAGGGTGATTAGGGATAATGGTGTGACTGCTCATTTACTTCAAGAGGAAGCCAGGGCATTGAGAGTTTTAGAGGAGTGTGAATTGCGTGAAGAGATCTATTGGAAACAGAAGGCACGAATTGAATGGCTTCAGGAGGGAGACAAGAATACTGCTTTCTTCTTCAATTCTGTCAAAGCCAGGCGACATGGGAATGCTATTTCTGTCCTGGTGAAAGACAATGGTGAGCCTCTTTCCTCTTTTAAGGATATCTCGTGTGAAGCAGTGCAGTATTTTGAGTCTCTATTCAGGGAGGATCCCCAGGGGGCTCCCAATGAGGAGGCTCAAGTTTTGTCTTGCATCCCTTCTTTGGTCACTATGGACATGAATGAGTCTCTTATGAGTGATATCTCGATGGATGAGCTGGAGAGAACGGTGTTCCAGATGAAGAAAGGGAAGGCCCCTGGTCCTGATGGCTTTCCGGTGGAGTTCTTTCAAGATTTCTGGGATATTATCAAGCTTGATTTATTGGCGGTAGTCCAGGAATCTCAGAGGAACAAGCAGATGTTACGAGCTCTGAATTCTACCTTTTTGGCTCTTATCCCCAAATGTGAGGGGGCAGATAGGCTCAGTCAATTTAGGCCCATTTCTCTTTGTAATGTGATCTATAAAATTATCTCTAAAATAATTGCGGATAGGCTAAAAAATTGGCTCACAGTTTTGATCTCTGAGGAGCAGAGTGGTTTTGTGGCGGGCAGACAAATTTTGGATGGGGTGGTTATAGCTACTGAAACCATTCATTCTATGGCCACTTCCAGGGATAAGGCAATGTTCATCAAGCTGGACATGGCCAAAGCTTATGACAGAGTTCGTTGGTCCTTTCTTCGAAAGATCCTTGGGGCTTTTGGTTTTGGGGATGAGTGGATCCAATGGGTCATGAGTTGTGTTACTTCAGTATCCTTCTCTGTTCTGATTAATGGTGAACCCTCAAAGTTGTTTTGTGCTTCCCGGGGTCTACGTCAGGGCGACCCGGTTTCTCCTTATCTGTTCTTGCTCTTGGCTGAAGGTCTCGGCCGGTTGTTGAAAAAGAATGTTGAGATGGGTTTCATTCAGGGGTGGCGATGGGGAGGTAATATTCCCCCACAGTCTCATTTGCAGTTTGTGGATGATACCGCGCTGATGGGTATGGCTACTATCAGGGAGGCTACACATTTGCGTGCGGTGCTGGATGTTTATCTTCTTGCCTCGGGTCAACGAATTAATGAAGATAAGTCCTCAATCTTCTTCTTCAATACTCCTGGTCCTATCCAGCGGAGGATTGCTAATATCTTAAGGTTTCAGGTTGGCTCCCTTCCTCTAACCTATCTTGGTATTCCTATCTCTGTCAAAAGGATGCCCAGGGACTCTTGGCAGAGTATTTTGGATAAGTTTCGGACAAAAGTTAACCATTGGACCCATAGGTGGTTGTCCTTTGCTGGAAGGGTTCAGCTGATCAAATCTGTGGTTCAAGCTCTCCCCATTTATAGATGTATGCTCCAGGTGGCCCCGGTTGGTTTTGTTCAAGATCTTGATGCCTTAATTAGACAGTTCCTTTGGGCTGGTAATTTATCATCCTCCAAATGGAGTCTGGTTAGATGGGAAATTGTTTGTAGCCCGAAGCACTGTGGCGGTCTTGGATTGAGGCAGTCATCTTTGTCTGGGATAGCACTTGCTGCTAAACTATTTTGGAGGTGGTGTGTGGAGCAGGGTCAGACTTGGGCCAGGATTTTATCCCACAAATATTTTCCAGAGATCCCTCAGATGGATATTCCCCGCTATCCTTTAGTGGGGAAAGGTTCGGTGATTTGGGATACACTCAAGAAAGGGGCTGCTCTCGTCAAGGATGGGTTGTTTTGGATTTGCAAAAGTGGGCTGGAGGCTCACTTTTGGTTGGATTCTTGGGACGGTTTTCCCCCTATTGTGTCCCAGTTTCCTCATCTGTTGCCCCTTTGTCACAGGTTCACTGCAGTTGGTTGGGTTAGGGTGAGTGATTTTAAGTCAATATCTGTCCATGGCCAGTTGAGGGTGGCTAGGTGGAAGAATCATGAAGATTGGCCTGTGGTTGGGATGGAGGAGGAGTGTGCAGAATTGCAACGTATCCTTTCTAGCAGGAGTTGTAGCTCCCTCCCGGATGGAGATGTTTTATCTTGGTCCCCCAACCCTAAGGGTGTTTATACTGTTGCCTCTGGCTATCAGGTTCTCTTATCTCACAAATTGGATAGGGTGGAGGTTCGTTGGTGGCAGAGAGTTTGGGATAAGTTTTCTTGGCCAAAGTGCAATTGCTTCATTTGGACTTTGGCATGGAAGAAGTGCTTGACTTGGGACAATATTCAGAAGCGGGGATTTCAGGGCCCTTCTAGGTGTGTTTTGTGTGGGAATGGGGAGGAGGATTCTGCTCATTTGTTTTTCCGTTGCTCTTTCTCCTTGAGGCTGTGGCATTTTTGGTGGGAGGCTTGGAAAAGCCCTTGTGTTCATGCTTCCTCTTTGGTGGATTTCTGGAGTAGTCTTGGCAGACCTCCCGCGATGGCAACCTTCTTACAGGATGTGTGGTATGTTGGGCCTACCTTCATTCTTTGGCAAATTTGGTTGGAGCGGAATCGTAGAATCTTTCGGGGTGAAAAGATGGTCATTCAGCAGATTTGGCAGAGGATTATGGGTATGATTCGGGAGACGGTGGAAGCGAAGAGTGAGGTGGTGTATCCCTTGGAGAAAGAGGATGCTGAGAAGGTGGAGAGACTGGGACTTCAGGAGATGTCCTCGGCTTCGGCTTGTGTTCGAAGGGGAAGGCGGGCAAGGAAGAAAGTGATGAGAACAGGTAAGTGGCTTCCCCCTCCTGTTGGGGTTCTAAAGATTAATACTGATGGCTCCTCTAGGGGAAATCCGGGGCCTGCAGGAATTGGGGGGGTTGGTAGGGATTCTTCAGGGACGGTGGTTTTCTTCTTCTCTGTCTTTGAAGGAGTGCAGACTGTTAACCTGATGGAAGGTCTGGCGATCCTTTTCGCTCTGGAACGGGCCTTTGCTTTGGGGTGGAGAAAGGTTATTTGTGAGTCTGACTCACAAGTTTTGGTTAACTTGCTTAATGTTAGGAAGATGGCTGATGTCAGTTGGCAGTTGGCGAGGCTGGTTCAGCAGATTCTGCAGATTAGTTCCTTGATGGAAGTGGTGTCTTTTGTCCATATTCCGAGGGAGTGGAATAGGGCTGCAGATTGCTTGGCGAAATGGGCTTCAGAACAGCTTGATGGCTGGAAGATTGAGAGGTGGGAGCAGATTTCCCAGGAGCTCCGTCGTGATCTGGAAACGATTATTGCTGAGGAAAGAGAAGAGACTGATGTTGGATGTTGATTGGCTCTTGTGTTGTTTAGTCATTTTTTTGGTTCCTTGGGGCTTTGGCCTTTTGTTGTGATGTAATGCTTTATTTCTGATCTTCAATAAAGTTTTTACCCCTCTTTTTATAAAAAAAAGAATTTAGGTGCCCAAAATAGTTCGAATTCCTTTACCTTTTGGCACTAAGATTACTTTAGATATGTATTCCAAAATTGAGGATAATTTTGAGAATATTTCTAATGTTATGCTAATGTTGTAGGAATTTTAATGTATACAATAGTTTTCACTAGGCTAGATATTTTCTAAACAATGGTAATATTGAGTAGGTTTATGTTTGACCATGGAAGAGATCATTAGAATTATGTGAAGAGAGTGTAAGATATTTGTGTGGTACTTATAATTATTGTTTCATCTACTTTGGTACTAACAATGTGGATAAGATAGTAGATATATAGGGTTTTATTGATGCAGATTGGATAGTTGACTTGGATAGTCAAAGTTTCACTAATGGTTATGTACTTTGTTTGGAGTATTTTTTAGTTGGATGAGTAAGAGGAAGCCCATATTTTCTTTATCCACTACCAAAGAAGAGTATATGGCTACTATCCATGTCTCTAAGAAGACCATATGGTTACAAAGATTGTGTAAAGCCATTGGTTTTAATTGTAAGACAATTCATATTAGTTGCACATGATATTCAAAGTACAATTTATTTAGCAAAAAATCTTGTGCATCAGGCTCAAACTAAGCATTTGGATGTTTAGTACCACACTTTTCAAGAAATGGTTGTAAATAAACAAATTGAGTTGAAGAAGATTAACACTCAATATTAATATTAGGGTGATCCCACAATAGTGGTTTACAATTTTTGGCCAAACTAGACATTGAAATAAAAAAATTTAACTAAATCTTCACTTTCGAGCACCTATAGAAGCTAAACCATGAGGAATTTGAAGATGATGCAAACTAGAGTTTCGTGAAATTTTGTCTATAGATTCTAAATATATTTTTTTCAAAATTTTTGGAATTAGATTGCATTTCTTTTTCCATCTCCCTCGAAAACTAGTTTTTTTTAGAAAACAGCATTTTTAAAAAGTAACGCTCACCGTATAACATATAACTTTTTTCCATGAAGGATAAAATTCTAATTCTTTTGAATCTAGATTCATAACTCTGATATCTAGTGCTTCCACTTGGTTAGATATATTTTTATTGAATATTTTTTCTTTAATCAACTTTCAAATTCAAACCAATTATAATTTAGAGATAGCACGATCGTATAATGCGTAACTTTTTTTGTATGTATCAAAAAAAAAAAAATTTATTGGATCAAAGACTTTAATATTTGGTGCACTAATATTTTTAATTTTTTTTTTAATAATCTGTTATTTTTCCACATGTGCAGAACAGAGAGCTTGATTTTCAATGAGAAACCTATATTCATGAGAAATAAAAAAATAAATATAATAATTAAACCAAATTTATTTTAAATTATACTTTTTGGGAAGATTAAAATAGGGACTACATACTTACAAAAAATTAATTTTAAATGAATTCATTTGATCCCCCAAAAGGTAAATCAAAAGTGGTTTTTTATCAACATTTTGATAGGTGTAAAGGAGACTCTGTTATAGGTATGGTTTAAAACTAGCAGGGTTATATCCAAGGGGGTTTGATTTAAGTTAGTTTGATCAAACCCTCTTCAATTGGAATTCTTTAAATTGAACCTTTTAAGGCTTAAATCATTATATTTTCTTAAAATATGTGATTTTAGCAAAAATCAGTTCCTCCCAAAAATTGTAAAACAGCTCTGTGGGATCACCCATTATAGATTATCTCACCAATTCGGTGAGCACAAGAAAGTTCACTTAGTGCAGGGAGCTACAAGCCTCATTTCTTATACTTGATTAATTATGTTTTACTATGGATGTATTTACAATGTATGATGTCAAGTGGGAGAATGTTAAGATTGAGGTGTCACAATTTGATTATTCTAGTACATTATTTGTAAATTTATTCATAAAAATATGGGATCCATTAATAATGATGATTATTTGTTTAGTATTCACTAGTTAAAAGCATCTTCTAATTTGAGATGAAGTCATAAGGTCAAACTAGGTGTCCACTGTGTAGTGTCTCCTATTTTAAAAGAATTAACAATCTAAGTGATCAAAATAGAGATTTATTTTTTTCAACTATGACATTGTGTAATAGTCTTGGTTTAATATGTTCAATATTTTTCATAAAATTGGGGCATTATTTTTTGCCAAAGTTTAGATGCCATAGTTTGTGGATTGAGAATAATGTAGATCATTGTTATGAAATAGGTGTTTGAGAAGGTAGAGAAGTGTGTGAGGTTGCACATGTACTTAGATACTATTAGTTTGGATGTAGAAATAAGGGAGTTATTGTATCGTATTCTTATTTCATTTTATAATGGTATATGCTTTAAAACATTTAAGTTAGTTTCATATTGTTCATTTATGAAAAAAAGAGATAATTTCCATGATGATTTGAATTCTTAAGGTCATTTATTTCATTGTTATTATTTTGTTTTGTAAGATATAATTTTAGAATTAATTAAGTGTAATATGTTAAGAGGCCTTTGTTTGTTTCATGTGGTATTAGAGTGGGGGTTTAAAATATATGACCTAGAGCCTATTATTTTTAGCATATGATGTTATTCTTTTTCCTTTTTAATCTAACCAAAATTGTAATTTTTCCATGTACTCAAAAATGGGAGGTTGTAAGAAACATGTTGGAAGAAAAAATAAGAGTAAAAAATTTAAACCAACCTAGAGAAACATATTCTATCTAGCCACCTCAACATGAATAAATATGGATTTCAGATAATGAGGCCTTGGAATTAGCCTTGGGTTAAGTGAAAGTGGAAGAAAAACAACCAATAGTCAAAAAAAAAAAATTGTAAACATAAGAAACCTTTAGCAACTTGTGAAATGATATTTAATTATGGATGTAATGCACCTCTAATGAATTGAGAAGTTATAAAGGAGTACCTGTGAGTACATCTTACACCCAATAATAGTAAAATTGAATTAGAAGATGAAGAACATGAAGAATTAGAATCTTATTAGAACTTATTGAAAGTGTAAGTTTAAAATATTAATATAAATAAGGATTTGTAATTCACTAAAATTTTCAAATAAAATATATTATGATTTTTATTTCAAAAATGTGTGATGTTTAAACTTTGTTTAGTACTAAAAAAAATAGATGTGTGCATTCAAACTATTGAACCATAAACTTGAATATATATTAGGGTAAACATGGTTCAAAAGAGGTTGAACTTCGAAAGTAGTCACGGGGTACTAAGGAAAATAGTAAATTATTCAAATGCAATGTTGGATTGAAAATTTTAACTACACTAAGTGAAACTAGAGAGAGGATAGTGGAGTACCTCAAGATTGGGAGGAAGAGGTTGAACAAGAACATGATATCAATACTAATAGCAAGCATGATGAATCTCATTGAGAATAGCCTAATCATAATGACATGGTAAGATAGGCTAATGAAAAAATCAACTAGCTATTGAACTAGATAGAGATATGAAAAAGGTGAATCCACCTAAATTTGATGGCATAGTCTTAGGAGATGGAGCTAAGGCTTGGCTTAGCAAGATGGAAAAATCATTTTAAAATCGCTATGGCTTTCTAGGGATCATACCAAAATTTTGATGAAGCCTCCACTTTGTGGGACAACAAGTAAATAAAAATGGCTTTAGATTCAATAAATTTAACTTTGAATCAATTTGTAATTTTATTCAATAAATGTTGGTTACCACAATTTTGTTTTCATCAAAAATAATTTAGAACTTAAAGTAAGAAGAGAATTTAGTCTTGACTATTGGGAGAATTTTGTGATATTTCTTAAATATGTACCCCAATACCAATGTGATAAAAGTTTCCAAATCTAAAAATTTATTATGGGATTGAATCCTCAAATAGGAGAAGTAGATATTCATAGACCATCAATCATTATGGACCAAGTTTTTGAAAAACCAATCAAATAGAAATAAAAAATGGAAGTTGAGTGTAGCATAAAGGGTTCATAAAAAAATTGGATCCTAAAACCATATCCTTTCAAGAATATAAATTGGAATTAGAACCTAAACCCTAAGCAAAAGCAAAATGCAAGGGAGTCAAGAAATAAAAATTACTATAGTTTCAAGAGAAAGGATAATGGATCAAAAGTAAGAGATGGAAATAGAGAAGAAATAATTCTTGAAGAAAGAGGACCACCTAGAGGGTGTTTCACTTGTGGTGGTGATCATTATACTAATATTTTCCAAATCAAAATAAGGGAAATGCAACCAAAAATATCCACTACCTTATCAATAAAGGATACATGTGGCAAGAAATTTTTATTAGGATAAATATCAAATTATTCCTATTGAAACATCAAGAATAGTCTTTTATTGTCCTATTTATAGATTAATAGATATTGGAGTGACTAAAATTTTTGTAGTGAATAGGGTGTTGAGGAAGATATCTAGTAGAGTTGGTCATATGGCTAACTCTTGGTTCTTCAATACATCAATAAAGCAAGAGTTAATGTAATCAAGGTTTATTTGAGGCTAAGCTAAAATTACCATCATTCTCCATTGAGGAAAACCTATATGTAGCACCATTAGGATTATATGATCTAATCATAGTTACATATTTCCTATGGCATCATAGAGAAAAAGTGGACTATTTTTCAAATATAGTTGAATATTTACATGACTTAGGTAACCAAGTGTAGATCGGAGGAAAATGTGAAATTAAATTGAGACAAATTACATCCTTGTAAGCTAAGAATGCAAGGAGGGAGGAGTGTGAAATGTATGTTGATAAGATATGTAATGTCCTCTTCTTAGGAATGAGCGTCTAATACATTTCCTCCTACTCACATAAAGGTTGCAATGGTATATAGCAGGCTGAAATAAATTCAAAATGGTGTGCTATGTCTATATGCCTAGTCATGGAGGTATAGAAAGCAAGAAAGGAGGCACGACTACTTGTATTTGCTAGGTTGTGAGTTTTTGAAGTTAAAATAGGGAGTGCAACTTTTTTCATATGCTAATCCATGAGAATTCAAAGCAATAGTAGGGGAAAAACTCATTTTCTTTGACAGGTTGTGGGTTTAAGAGACTGGAAACCAAAATACAACATAGAGAAAATGGTATGATTTCTGCTTCATGAGTCTACACTTGTTTTCTAGAGTTGTTACTCTAATGAAGGGTAACATAAGTCTTGGGAAAAGGAAACAAGGCAAGAAAAAGGCATATAAAAGGTTGATCAAATCCTAATTAGATTTTACATCTATTCATAATTCTAATTAAATACTATTTTACTTATCTATGAGTGTTGTGAGTATAATGGATAATCTATGTCAAAGCATATAAATGAATTCTATATTTCATTAATTGTATAACTTATCCAAGAATAAAAATCTCAATTTAGTAGCAATTTTTCGTAAAAAAAAAATATTTTGTTTTTTTTAAAATAGTTGGATTATTTTAGTGGTATTAGAGTCACACATCCTACTATCTAGTAAGGATTTGAACAACTTTATGCAATCAAAAATTTCATATGCAATCAGATGAGGGAGTTTATAGGTATTATTTGACAAGAAGACCTTTGAATCCTCTGGGTAATACAAAAGGAGTTTAGGTTGATTTTCTAGTTGAAGGATAGGTTGAAGAAGTCAAGGCTAAGAGAAGGGATCCTTGTGAGGGAAATAGCATGTAGAAAATTTTGAATGATTTGGCTAGAGGGTAGCAGTAGATGACTCAATTCTTAATGTAAATGACATGAAACATGAGCATGAACATAGTTAATCAAAATAATAGTGAAAATCATGAAGAAGGCAATGACATTGGAAATAATCAAAATAGCAATAATCCCCACAATAGAGCAACAAGTGGTGCATCTTCAAAACCTTTAATTCCCACATTCTTGAATGAATAATAGGCTAGTGATGAGGGATAACCTAACAACAATGAAGGATTTGTCAATTATTTTGATGCAGGAGCATCCAGTGGTGTAAGGGCAATCTTACATCACCCAAAAATAGTTAAATTTCAAGTTTATCATTTTTTAGATGTTTTTACATTTTTGGATACCCTTTTCATCATAATGAAATTCCTAATTTATGGTTTTTATTTTCTATTCCTGGGTTGAAAGATATTGTAGTTTTAGTTTCCCAGATTTGCACCTAAAAATCTTCTGAGCTGGATTTGAGGCACTTAGAGCTTTTGGAATGGCCCCGAAACTTGCTAAAATTGGAATCGCTAATTTTGAGCGCATTCTTGACTTCGAGAACTTTCCAATGGTTCAAACGGTTCGCGAATCGGAGCCCCGGATCAAAAGTTATGGCCCCAGGAAGTTGGCGCACTTTCTAGAAGATACAGTTGCAAATGTTCTTTTGGTGAACTTCAAGTTGTAATTTTCAGCGCCAAACTGCCTAAACTCAAATTTGAATGTTTTTTTGGCTCCAAACTAATGAGGAGCTCTATTTATGGGCGGGTTTCTAATTTTTTGGTAACTTTTTGGGGACAAACTCGCATATTGCGAAAGGGTTATTCTGTAGCTTTCTGTAACTTGCATGTGTTGTAGAACTTAGGGATTGAGATCATCTATATGTAAGAAGCTCCATTTTATGAATAATTAAATTATTCTCTTGTTTGTGGGTTATTTTTTGGTCTCAGGTTGTACCCTCATCAAGTGGTATTAGAGTGGGTTTTCTTGAGCGTGTGGACAGATCGTCGATCGTAAGGTAGTTCACACCAAGACCATGGTTGTGGGTCAAGATCAAGAAAGATGCCTCCAAGAGTGAT
>VDFB02067220.1:0-13480 GCA_007258455.2 Sequoia sempervirens
GACACTAAAAATAATAATCTCTGAAAGCAATTTTTGTAACTGTAAGCCAACTCGAGTTAGGGTTTAAATGAAAAACCCTAAATAGTCTTCTCTCAAAAACAAACCCTTGCCACAAAAACAATTACAAATATCACAACCAAGAAATTATTCAACTGAATCTTGTTATCCAGAAACCCTAACAGGTTTAAATAGATTTACCATATATTTTTGCTATAACTGCCAAATATTTAGAAATGATATTAGCATAAAACAAACAATTTTCATGCCCTTAAAATAATCCTTTCCTTAGCCAATTCTCTCAAGGATGATAAGAGGCAAGATGTTTTTTTTATATTACTTGTTTATGGTGGAAGGGAATCAAATAAATACCAAAAAAATCGGTTCATAACTACCCATCTAAAGACCTCCATCTACAAGTTCTGCCGCTTCTCTTTTCAACTTCCACAATCAACAATCTTCCAACTTCCACAACCGACACTCATTCTCTTAACCAATTCAATATTACATATTCTGCAGAAATGTTCATGGCGGATAGGGTTCTTCTTAAAAATGTCTTTTACCCTAGTTTTTCCTTCCTTCAAGTCTTTCGAAGACTTTACAAAAGAACATAATCATTTGAAATCTACAACTTTTCAATCAATATCGAGAAATAATAATCCTACTAAAAGTGCCGACACAATAATATCAACAATGATAAAAGTCCAATATCACATGTTTAATGTGATCAAAACTTAAGCACAGAAACAATACCTTTACCCAAGCTTTTAAAAAAAGATTTTAATCTTTAGTCCCTGACTGCTTTGGCATGTCTCATGACTTAGTATGCCCGACAAGGGATTTTTCCTACTTTGTTTAATAAAGATCTCATATCTCTTAAGTGACTGATACCTTAATGGTGTAAATGATAAGTATTTCAATATCCTTAACATAGGACATATCGACCATGAAATCCTTCAAAAACATACACCAATGTAATACAATGAAATACAAGTTGCCCGAAGTCATATGCTTTATGACACCATGAATTAATGTCTTGAAGACCCCTTTAGCAAAATAATCAATGAAGAGAATATATACAAGTGACTTGAGCTTGTAATCTGCATTATCTTGAAACTTGTATGTTTGGTGCAAACATAAGATATGCCATTCATATCACATTTGAACTATCAACCCAAATAAAAAGAAAATTGCACAAATGTATAAACAAGTGTATACCTCAACAAGAACTTGCCAGTATATATGTCAGCCAAAGTATGTATGTCATTGTACATTGTGTCTAAGATGATTGTTCAATAAGTAAATGTCATTATGCAAAGAATAAACCTGACTTGTAGCACCTTGTCAAAATGAAAGATAAACACTGTTAGCATCAACATGTATCAAGAGTATCAATATGTATCAATATCCCATCAAAGTGATATAAAATGAGCCAAGTAAATCACTATGTAGAACATCATATGCCACCAAGATCAAACCATCACAACTGTATTTCATATGACACCTATGTAGAACATCATATGCCATCAAGATCAAACCATCACAACTGTTTATCATATGCCACCAAGATCAAACCATCACAACTGTATAAACCATTAGGTATCATGTATTATCCAAACCAAGATTTTGTCATCAAGGACAACCAAATCACAATAAACAATTGAAATCCAACAAGAAGATAATCGAGCTTCATTACCAATAAAATCATATTACATTTACAATAGGGAGAGAGGGAGAGATAGGGAGAGATAGGGAGAGATAGGGGTAGAGAGAGGGAGAGATAAAGGGTGTAAAAGCAAGAGAGAGAGAGGAGTAAGGAGATGGAGAAGGAAAGATATGAAGAAGGATAGGGAGAGGGAGAGATAAAGAGAGAGGAGAGAGGGATGTATAGAGATGAAAGAGATAAATATATAGAGAGGGAGAGAGGAGAGATAAAAAGATAAAAATAGAGAAAGGAAATGAATATAGAGGGGTAGAGAGAGGGAGAGAGATGGAGAGATATGTAGAAGTTGAAAAACCAACTTCACAGTCCCTAAAATCACCTGCAAGCAATCACTTATCACATGCAAAGATATTCAAAACAAAAACAACAGAAGTTCTGTAAACCCTCAGAGCCAATGTGTGTAAGCAAAAATCAAGATTATTGATTATTGAATGAAATTGTTTTACAAATAATACAAAAGCCTTCAAAAAGGCAATGAAGCAATAAAGCATGAAAAGACAACCCTAATCTTATCTTGAGCAAAAAGACAACTCAATGAGATAAGATAAGAATTAAATAATAATTATCCTAGGAAATAAATAATTACCTAAGTAAACTTATCCTAAAGTGTAATTAAATAATTAATTACACCAACACCCCCCATAAGTGCAACTTAGGGAGAAGAAAATTATTATGCAAAGATGAGTCCCGACAACAAGGCCTGATCAAGTACTCATGTACAAAATGCAATTCAAACTAAATCAAACGGGGTAAAGGAGAAAACCACATGGGAACAAAACTCCTCTCCAAAATAGAATGCAATAAACTACCTAAGTGATGAAAAATGGAAGACTCCATAAGATCCCCCACGGACACCATTCATCACAAAGATACATGAAAGAATCCCCCCATAAGAGAGGAAGAAAGAGACCACAGATCCCCCCTAGAATGAAGTAACTCCAAAAGAAGTGAAGAAACTGCATCTCCAGAAAGAAGTGAGAGGGAAGAGGCTGAATGAAAGAAATCTCTGAAGGTGGAATAGGTGCAGCCCAAGATGTCTCCATAGAAGCAGGTGCGACCTCAACAAATGAAGAAGTCAGAGTAGGTGAAGACTCAATAGAAACCTCCAAAGATGGATGATCAACAGGATCCTGCTGCACTGAAATAGAAGAAGCAACAAGAGGTGGAGGAGATGGAATGGAAGGCTCGAGAATAGGATCCGAAGTGAGAACTCCAATGTTCAAGAAGCCAAATCTCTCCTCTGAATGATGATGCACACTCGAAGTGTGAGGAACAGCTGTAGGAACAAAAGCACCACCAGTAGCAAAATCAGTGAAAGAATACAACCGAGATGAGTGATCCACTATCCCAGTAGCAATAACTGCTCTACTCTTCAAGTCTCTGATGATAACCGAATCAGGTGTGAACTCCACAAATCTCCCATTGCCCCTGTATACCTTGATATTTTATGCTACTCTAAATGTGTGAATCTAACTAAGAAACGTAAAAGACAAAACACCAAGGACACCTCAAGATTAGCCAAAAGAGAGTTAGAATAAGAAAGGAAATAGATAAACGAAATAGGACAATATCACCTTCCTTATTGTTAGTTGCTCCTTGATTAGCCTTCGATTTGAATAGCTTGTGTGCTCCTTAGATGGTAGATTGAATGACTAAAATGCAAGATTCTATAGGCAAGATGACTAGCAAAGATGATTAGTTGATTGCAAATGCTTGAGGATTCAAATGGACAGCATGTAGGTATGGAAGTGAAAAGTGTTGAGAATGCAAAATAACAGCATAAGGGTGCTCAAATCTAAAGTGTTGTAAATGCCCTTGAGGAGGGGTATTTATAGAAGAATTTGAATTCAAGGGTCAAGATTGATCCAACAAGGCCAAGATGAAGGGCTATGGTGGGTTGAGAACCCACAAGCCCTCACATCTTGACATGTGGAGGGTGAAGTGGCCAAGAGGACAAGGGAGGTGGAGAGTTGTCAAAAGGGTACATGAGGTGGAGGAAGTACAAGTACCTTGCAAGTACATTGGGAGATGGGAAGAATCTTGGGTGAATAAAAGTGAATTTTAAATTCACAATGATTGGAAGAATCTAGAGGGTAAAAGGTGGGCTCCAAAAAGGTGGGACTTGGTCACATGTGAAGATTGTGACAAGTCCAAGGTTGGTCACATGTGGTGATTGTGATAAGTCCAAGGTTCTAGAAGCCTTGGAAGGATGGAATGTGAATTAAAAATTCACATATAAAGGAGGGGAATCTAGAACAAATAAAAAGGAATTAAAAATTCCTTGGAGAATGATTAGGCTTAATTAATTTATAATTAGAGGATAATTAGGGGCTAATTAGGATTAAAAGCCAACTTGCAAAAGTTGGAGGATGTGACATATCCTAATCAAGGATTAGGCATGTGCACATCCTTAATGAAAAGATTAAGAAATGGATTAGGATTAGATGAAAATGACATGTGAGGAATTAAATAAATGTAATATTTATTTAATTTATTTGATGAAAAGAGGATTAATGAGGGTAAGGTATTTAATTATTAATTAAATACCTTAGGGATTTAGCAGAATTAAAGATATTAATTAAATAATAGTAATATTATTTAATTAACTAGGCTAAGAGGATGTTTAGACGAAAAGTGATAAATTTGGATAAATTAAGTGTCCAAATTTGGATGTCTACAGCCCCCATGTGTTATCTGATAGATGGAAAGAAGGTTATTTGTCAAGTGAGGGACACACAAGACATCTTGAAAGGAGTGATCCCCAAAACTAATAGACCCCTTCCATGTAACACTCATGTAAGTGTTGTTTCCCATCAAAATGGGAGACATAGTGCAAGGCTCAAAGGAAGTGAACATAGACTGCGAAGATGCCATATGATGAGATGCTCTTGAATCTAGAAGCCATCTCCCTGATCCAATACCTGAAGAAGCACAAAGAGCATGTCCCCTCATATCTGATGAAGTATGTAAACCAGCTGTACCTGTGTTATGCTACTCTGAAGAAGAAGAAGAATGAGGAGAAGAAGATGATGCAGACATCCTAGAAGGAAAATCAATCTGATGTTTTTGAAGAAGATGTTTCAGCTCATCAATGTCCTTCTTGTAACAATTATGTTCTACATGTCCTTCCCTCTTGCAATATGCACATGTAGAATTCTCCTTCCTACATGATTTCCCCTTATAAGAGGAGGATGAATCTGAGGACTCCTTTTACTACTCATGAGGTTTGGAATCCTTTTGTTTCTATTTCTTGCCTTTTCCTATAAAAGCCTTCTGATCTCTAGGCTCCTGTGATGCAATAAGTGCATGTGAATCTCAAGTGAGAGATGAAGCAAAGTCATCAAGAGATGGCATAGTGAATCTCGTACCAAGTGCATCCATAGTGGCATAAAAGGTAGATACAAAAACTGAATAATCTGGTCCAAGCTTAGAAAGAATGGACAATATCAACTGAGAGTCTTCTTTCTGAACACCACACTATGACAACTGTAATCTAAGAGACTTGAGTTTGGTGAAAAACTCTTGGATGCTATCAAAATCCATAGGATTTAAGCCAATAATCTCATTCTCTAACTGAAACCCTCTAATAGTATCCCGCTTCCCAAACAAAGACTCCAAAGTAGCCCATATCTCATTTGGTGTAGTGCAAGACTCAATGTGAAAAAGGTCAGATGAAAGAGAAAGACATAATGTACCATAAGCTTCATCACACCTATTAAACCATTTTCTCTTTTCAATAGCACCTGTAGGTTCAATTTTTGTACCCATGGTTACCCTATATAGCCCTTTATGTTTCAAGTGAATCTCCATTTGTTTTTTCCAACCAAAATAATTGAATGGAGTAAGGGGTGCAATATGATGTAAATCCATGATAGAAAACAAAAATATATACTCTCAAAAGAAAAACAATGCTTGCTGATCTCAAAAAAATTGCTTGATTGCACGCTTCCCAAGAAAATAACTAAAAAGGTAAACATTGAGATCAAACAGAAATATCAGATACCTGGTAAAAAAATCTAAAAAATAGGTCTGAGATCTATGTAGAGCACTGAACCAGCTTTCCAACGCCTGCTTGTTTTCGAAAAACGGAGCCATAACGCAAAAGTTATGCCTCCCGAAGTGAAAACAACAACTTCTGGCTTTGACAGGCGAAAAAAGCATCAAAACGAAAAAATCAGAAAATCAAACCACCACCATCAGATCCGTCATCGAATCAGCTTTCCGGTGATATCTCGTTTTCGAAAAAATGACTCCATTTTCCCAAGTTGTGAGAAAATGAAAAAAAGGCCTGTAAAAAGGCACTTCCCACTAATTAGGAGCAAAACGCTGGCCCTTAGGGGCTAAAATTTTTTCAACCCTTGGTTTGCATGTGACCAACTGCTGCATAAAAAGGTGCTCTGGGCTTAAGCGCGACCCTTGGTCACAGATGTGACCACTGGTGAGCCGAGGGTCAATTACGGGCTGGGGTTTCTGGCCTCCCATCCACGATGGAGTCTGCGGTGGCGCGTTGCAGCCCGGATGGTAATGTTATACCGGGCGGCGGTGGTGAAATTGCGGGTATGCCAGTCGGCATCCTGCGACCGCTGGCAAAGATTTTGCGGTGCGGGCCTTTTAACCAGCCGCGTAACTTTGTTTTTTTAAATTTTCAACCTCGATCTGTGTGCTGGGGAGGTCGTACGACCTCTCTGGCTAATTTTTTTTCCTTTTTTCCAACTTTTGCCTAAATCGATGAAACAAAAGGCATTTCTGGGGTTTTTGGACGCTTTGATTGCAATGGCGACGTCCGTTCAAGCCCAAAATGCTCTAAAATTTTGGCTACCCCCAGATCTACAAAAAATCAATTTGACTTGAAACCCTTGCATAGAAAAAGACGTTGTGAGAGAATATCTTCAGATCACGAATAAGCAGCAACAGGTCTGGAGCTCTGATACCATGTAGAAGTTGAAAAACCAACTTCACAGTCCCCAAAATCACCTGCAAGCAATCACCTATCACATGCAAAGATATTCAGAACAAAAACAACAAAAGTTATGTAAACCCTCAGAGCCAATGTGTGCAAGCAAAAATCAGGATTATTGATTATTGAATGAAATTGTTTTACAAATAATACAAAAGCCTTCAAAAAGGCAATGATGCAATAAAGCATGAAAAGACAACCCTAATCTTATCTTGAGCAAAAAGACAACTCAATAAGTTAAGAATTAAATAATAATTATCCTAGGAAATAAATAATTACCTAAGTAAACTTATCCTAAAGTGTAATTAAATAATTAATTACACCAACAAGATATAAGGGTAGAGAGGGATGGAAATATAATTATATAGAGATAAAGGGAGAAATGGAAGAACAAATATGGATACATCGAGATAGAGAGGCAAAAAGATATTAATATAGAGGTTTAGGGAGAGGGAGAGGGAGAGGGAGAGAGAGAGATGGATGGATAGAGAGAGGGGGACATGTCTAGATATAGAGGGAGAGAGAGGAAGATAGAGGTAGAGATGAAGATAGAGTGAGAGAGGAAGAGGGAGACAAATGGATAGAGAGATAGAGAGAGGTAGAGGGAGAGGTAAATATAGGTAAAGATAGGGAGATAGAGAGGGAGAGATAAAGATATATAGAGAGAGGGAGAGGGAGAGGTAAAGAGAGAGATAAATGGTGAGATAGATTGATAAAGAGATAGAGAGGAAAAGAGGGAGATACATACATACATATAGAAAAATAGGAATAAGTAGAGATAGACAAATGGAGATAGGCGAAGATATAGGGGGAGAGAAAGAGGGATATAGATATATGGAAAGAGAAAGAGAGAGATAGAGATATATGGGAAGATAAAGGGATAGAGGGGTAGAGATAGAGAGATAAAATAAAATAATAGAGAGAGAGATAAAAGAAAGAGATGGTGGAGAGATATGGAGATAGGGAAGGAAATAAGGAGGAGATATGGATATATATATATATATATAGAGAGAGAGAGAGAGGTACATGGAGAGGTAAGGTATAGAGATAGGGAGAGAGATAGAGAGGATGATAGAGATGGAGATGGAGTATATCTTTCACATCTTTCGTATAGAGATCATCTAGTGAATGTAGCTATTAAGGGGCACCATAATATGATCCAATAAAGTTATTAATGGAGAAGTGATAACTTCAAATCAACTTACAAGGATCTAAACATGATTAAAATAAAACCTTTGAATTAGGAAGATAATTGGGCTTCATTATCAATAGGCTCATGTTATCTTTGCAATAGGGAGAGAGGTGGAGAGAGGGAGAGGTAGTGATAGAAAGAGGGAGAGATAGAGGGGGGAGAGTGAGAGAGAGAGAAAGGGGTAAGGAGATAGTGATATAGAGGAAGATAGAGATGAAGAATGGGATGGAGATAGAGAGGAACACTTATTTGTTAAAAAAAAAATCATCCCCAAAGACCATCGTGCATTAACTAATAGAAATAGATTGATGAGCATATGAATTTATTGTAGGATGAAGTGACACTTAATGACCTTTGAAAGTCCAATAAGCCTCATTTGTATCTAGTCATGTTTTTCTATCTTTTGTCATAAAGAGACCCTTTGGAAAAGTATCTTGAGACTCCACTTTTATTGGTTGAGAGTTGGAGTTATCTTTTCAAGTGGGCCCAATCTATCTTTTTTTTTAAAATCATAGGAATCGAGTAGGCCCCCTATAAATTACAGTGTGCCTCATAATTTTTTTTCATGTGATTGGTGATGCCGACATGACACACACTTCGGTACCACAGGGACGAAAGGGAGACTAGATCTCGTGATCTCTTGCCTATAGATGCTTTAGCCGATTGACCTAGGCCTCCACCCCAATCTATCTTTCTTCTTGTGCTTGCCTTGTCTTAATTCCTTTTTGTTAAATTAGTTTGAAATATATTTTAAATATATTTGGAATATTTAAAGGTTTTAGAAAATTAATTGTATTTAAATAGTAAGAATGATGACTTTTTATTATTATATCATTTATCAAAGTTTTATTTTTTGGTATAATTGACCTTTATTTGACCCCTAATAATTCTGATGGATTGGATCATTTACTTGTGATAGTTGAACCAAATTATAATTACGCCAAGAGGCGCATTACAATGGCATCCATCAAAAAACAAAATTCAATGTAAGGAAAAACTCTTTAGTTTGAATTTGACATTCAAATGACATGCAGCTAGCATAACTACATTCATTGTATGTAGACGTTTTTTCAAGCAGATTTAAAGTAGATTTAAAAATAGTTTAAAATCAATTTGATATCTTATTCACTCTAAAATACTTATTTTTTATATCATAATCAATTTTACAATGATTTCATTTTTATTATTATTAATACTAAAATTTAATATTAATAATTATAATTAATTTAATTATAGTAATTATTATAATAAATTAGTATTTATATAAAATTATTATTTATATAAAATATGTCGAGAGTTATTTATTTTCATCATTTTTTCTCATTGCAATAGTTTTTAGGGTGAACATTTATTTATAGTAGTAACATAAATATATATTTTTATAATTATAACAAATTTTAATGTATTTATTTGTAAATTTTTTTGTTTATTTTTCAATAGTGTTTTTTTAAATTTTTTTTCAATAGTTTTTAATTTTTTTGCTTTGTTTTTAAAGCAGTTTTAAAGCAGTTTTATTCACAAATTCACGAAGACCTTATTAAAATAAACTAAAATTAAATACTTAGTGTCATGTAATAAATTTTTACGTTTTTAGAGTGAACGTTTATTTATATTAGTAACACAAATATATTTTTTATAATTATAATAAATTTCAATGTATTTATTTGTAATCTTTTATTTATTTATTTTTCAATAGTGTATTTATTTTATTTTTATTTATTTTTCAATAGTGTATTTATTTTATTTTTATTTATTTTTCAATAGTTTTTAGTTTTTTTGCTTTGTTTTTAAAGTAGTTTTAAATTTGTTTAATTCACAACTTTCTTTAGATGTTCTTATCTTTAAATTCATGAATACCTCTATTAAAAGAGGCCGTTGAATCATAACCATTCAAGACTTCATGGTTGCAGGTTTGGCTTTATTCTCCTGGAGTTGGATTTCTTTTGGCTTTACATTTTTTTGGATTCACTTGAATTTAGTTATCACAAATTTGGCTTTAGTCCTGTTGAAACCAATTGCATTGTTATAAAAACAAAACAAAGATTCAAGGAGTCGTAAGGTTTATTGCTTTTTATTTGTGGTTGTTTTATTATTGAGTGGGATGGAAAGTCTCCCAAGTTGAGTCTGTTGGACTTGCTAGGGCTCATTTGGTTTGGAACTTGGCAAGGTTACATTTTCTTAATACACTCTAGAATCAAAACTAGGGCTTGGTTACCTTATCTTGTATCTTTGTGAAGAAAATACATAAATTTAATATTTGATCTTATCTTAATTGACAATTGTATCATGTTTTTTTAAGAAGAAATTGGACATATGTATTGAAAATCAAATTATAATTAATATCAGTCAATTCAAATTTCATGGGAAACTCATAAGACAACTAAGCATCTTTGTGTTTAACCTCTAATGTGCTATTGAGTCTTTTCTAGCTTTATTTCACTATTGAGTCTTTCCACCTGATTTATTTTGCTCATATATTATTTGATTGATTGAAACGGTGATAGCAAATAAGTTGATGAAAATAGGCGCCTCGAGAAAAGATAACTCTTGGCGTATTTTATATATATTAATATTTAATATATGTATGCTAGTTTTAAATTTAGATATATACTCTTTCATAATATTTAATATAACATACACAAATAAAAATACATAATCCAAAAAATATAAATACCATTATTTCCTTTGATTAAGTATATCAATTGTTTTAATTTAGTTAAAATATTAATTTTAGAAAATAAAAAATACTTAAAAATTAAATAATTAGAGTTTCAATTTTTTGTAATGAAAGTAAAGTTATGATTTATACTATAAGTTATATTTCCATCTTTTGTTTCCTTAAACATAATTATAATTCAAAAATGAATGTAAGAGCATGTAGACATTTGATATAAAAAAGTTTAGTTTTTAAGTAGTGATTTTATCTCTTGATCACCATTTCTATCTTGATCCTCTACATGTTCTTGCATGAGATTCCATGGATTTTTTTCCTATATTAAGACTTATGCATTAGCAATTAAAAAAAAAGAATTAACAATATTATCAAGTTGAATCATTTATAATTAATATAAATAAAAAGTAGGTATAATACCCATAATATATACAATTACATTAATTTAAAAAAATCTTAAAAATTAAATAATTGAAACAATTACAATATAAAGAATTTCAAAGTCTTTGCAATGAAAACAAAATTATGTTTTATACAAAAAGTTAGATTTTTATCTTTGTTTCTTTAAAATTAATTATAATTTAAAAAGGAATATAAGAGTATGTAGAGATTTGATTTCCAAAAAAGTTTAGCTTTCTTAAATAGGGATTTTATTTCTTGATCCCATACATTCTTATATGAGATTTCATGGTTTTTCTTTTATGTGGGATTTATACATTAGAAATAAAAGTTCAATCTAAATAGAAAGTAGATATAATGACCATAACATATTTATTAATAATTTAAAATATATATTGATTAATTTTAGAGATGAAAAATTCAATTAAAATAATATTATAAAATTACTAATTTCAAATGATTTGTGATGAAAGTAAGCTATAATTTATACAATAAGCTATATGTTTATCTTTTGTTTCATTAGAACAAATAATAACTTAAAAAGATGGGAGCATATAGAAATTTGATTTCTAAAAAAAAGTTTTTGAAGTATTATCTATTGATATTAGTTTTTTCTATATCCTTAAAATTGTTGAACGATTAGATCTTTCTCAATCATTGCATCATTCTACCACGTTTTGAACCGTCGATCACAAAAGTTAGCCAATTGGATTCATATAGGGAATGCCTTCAACGTAATTAGGCGCCGATTAATATCTTTTTAATATATTTATCTTAAAAAATATGAAAAATGTCCACACATAAAAGCACTTATTCCACTTAAATCACAATCCAATAAGAAAAAAACATTGAAAATAGTATCTATATAAATTTTTCTAATTAAATATGCACTCTCCCTTGTTTATGATCTTCTTATCTTGTGCAATGAACATTTTCACCTTAGTGTTTTTGTCTTGTAACACAAATAACAAAGAGACACAAACTTTTGTTATGGATAAGTTCCACAAGTGCATATGAGTTAGAGAGTGATCTTGAGGAGTTCAATCCCACTATGATCATCAACAAAAACACACATAGGATCTAGTATTATGTAGAGGGCCAAAATTAAATTGCTCAATTAAGAACCAACTCTTATCAACTTTGATGTGAAACGGACAGTAAAAACGATCTAAAGAAACACGAGAAAAAAGAGTGTATTTTTTGCACTACCATGACAATAATCATAAAAACACTATTATAAAGTGTGATGCTTTCAACAACATAGAGACAAGTAGGAGGTATTTTCCACAGCATGTCAAATTGCGACATTACTAGATCAGGTTTCAACCATGTAGTTTTACGAGTGAAACGGATCAATGAGTTTGTCTCGTAAAACTACAATGAATCATGGGTCAATAAGTTTGACTTGTAAAACTACATGGTTGAATCAGGATAGCAATATCGCAACATAGAGACAACCATCTCAATATTTTCACACGTAATTCTTGGTACAATTTGTTCAATGAAAAGACTCTTGAAAAATTATGAAAGCAAAGATTGAAATGTGGAATTAAAAAAAGAGAAGACTGGTTGTCCAAATTGTTCTTTTTCTTAATATATGCCTGTAAAGTAAATTTAAAATTTATACGGGATTAAGAAGTCTATATAAAGCTCAAGTTTCACACAAAGACTAGATGGCCGTAGGAAAACATAATAATAACAGAGCTTTAGGAGCAGCTTATGGGGAAGCGGAAAATCACATTTAATATAGATGTGAACGATGATGACAGTAATAACCGGATAAAGAAAGGCTTAAAAACAAAACATCAGTGAGATCAGGAAAAGTCATGGAGGCAGAAAGCCCTCAAAACCCTGAAACAAAAGAGGGTTTTGGTCTTCTAGGAGAAGTCCATTACGAAGATTTAGGTAATGGAAGACTCAAATGCTTGGAAACTGGTCACGAATTGCTGCTAAAAGACGCAGATTCTTACGGTAAAAGTAAGAAGTGTCGCCTGGCTCTCATCGATCGCGCACTACAGAATAAGAGGGCACCGTTGAATTCCTTTGAACAGAGTCCGCTTGATAGGTAAATTGGGCTTTTTGCCTTCATTGTTATTATGCATCAACTACAGTGATTGATTTTGCTGCTTTTGATTAGAATTGATTTTTAAATAATTTATGAGAGTAATGATGGAGGTGATGGCTTTTTCTGGTCAGCTAGGGTTTTAGATAAATTCAGTTAAGTTTTTCTTTGGTCATCCATGGCATTGGGTTTTAGCAAGCACTACATATTTGTTCTTTTTCTTTTTTCTTTTTGGTTTAATTTGGGTGGGAAAAGCAGGGTGACAATCACGACTTTACTAGCTAGTGTTTCGCAAGACCTGTTGGATATTTGGGGTATACGGTTTTGCTATTTTGTGTTTGGGCTTGTTGGTTGAGATTTACGTTTTTGCTATTCCTGGCATACTAATTTTCCCTGCATTTCCTGAAAACTTCAGTTGCTGTTTTATATGGTTAGTCATGGTATTGGGTACTGTTTTATATGGTTAGTCATGATATTGG
>VDFB02067220.1:21550-40863 GCA_007258455.2 Sequoia sempervirens
ATGTCCCAAACATCATTCTTAAGAATTGACTGATACTCTTCTGACATAGCATCTTTCCAAACTTGATGACTAGATGCTTCCTCAACACAGGTAGGCTCAGATTCTATAATCTGACTCATTAAGGCAACATAATTTGAGAACTTATGAGGCCTTTTACTTTTCAGAACTCTTGCCTCTAGGAACACCAAACTTCGACCTCTCTTGCATAATGCCTTTGGCCATAAGTCTACTTTCTCCCAATAACAATGTCAGTAGGCCCATCAGTAGGTTCCAAGGGTTCAACAAGATCAATATCTTCTTTTGGTTCTGAAGTCTCCCTGTGAATCTCAGGAGTATGGTCAACTTCCATATCTTGAGGAGACTCTTCATTATCAATCTCCATATGAATCCCCCTGGATCTTTTGAATGCAAAATCTTCCTTGAATGTGACATCCCTACTGATCTCGATCAACCGTCACCGGAATGTATATTACGTAGGCTTTGATATCTCGCGTAGCCCACAAATATTCCTTCTTGCTAGAAGGCTCCAACTTAGTTCTCTTTCCCTTTGGAACATGAACATAGACAGGACATCCAAAGATCCTCAAATGACTGACTTCAGGCTTCTTCCCTGTAAAGGCTTCTTCCGGAGTCATATTCTCCAAGACCTTATGAGGACTTCTGTTCTGTACATATACAGCCGTCCTGGAAGCTTCTGCCCATAAGAAGGTTTGCAAATCTTGATCATGGATCATGGCCTTTGCTGCTTCCGCAATCGTTTTGTTCTTTCTTTCTACAACACTATTACGTTGAGGATAATAGGGAACACAAAACTCCCTCTTAATCCACTGCATCAATACAAAAATTCAAAACGCTAGAGGTGTATTCTCCACCATTGTCGATCTGAGGACCTTAATTCTTTTACCAGAAAGATTTTCTACCAAGGCTTTAAATTCCTTAAACCTATCTAACACTTCCTCAGACTCTTTAGTTTTCAAAAACTAAATCCAAGTCTTCCTAGAGTGGTCATCAATAAAAAGAACATAATACAAGAATCCACTCGAAGATGGAACAGACATAGGACCGCATAAATCAGAATGAATAAGGTCTAAAATACACTTAGATCTATTTTCTCTACTATGAAAAGGGGCTTTTTTATTCTTACCCAAAGCGCAACCCTTGCAAGTACCTTCGTGCTCCTGGTTGAATTTAGGAAGGCCTGACACCATCTTCTCCATGATAGGTAAGGCTCGGAAGTGTAGGTGAGCCAATCTCTGATGCTAAAGATTGCATAGACTTGAAGAGTCATGGACCAAAGCTTGTAGAGAACGTGTGCAGACCTTGTAAAGGTTTTCATGTCTAACTCCAATTACTCGAGCATCCTTGAAGCTAGAGTTCTCCATCCATACTAGAACTTTTCCTTTGGAGAAGGCAACTTGATATCCTTTATCTTCTAGGGCTGAAATTGAAATAAGATTGCGCTTGATCCCAGGAACATAAAGAACATTACTCAACTGAAGTGAGATCCCGGAATCCAAATGAAGTGTAGAGGTCCCAATTCCTTTCACGGAGTAGCTAGCATCATCTCCAATGATGACTTGTTCAGAAGACTCCTTCTCCACCAAACTTGATAAGTGCTCCTTAAAACCGTTGATGTGTCGTGAAGCACCACGTCGATTATCCAAGTGTTGGTGTCGTAGGTACATTGCTTGATAATGCCGAATAGAACAAATATTCACTTGAATCCTTTTGCGGAGAGGCATCATCAACATCCGCAACGGTGACTTGTTGCTTAGGTCTAGTTGGACAATACTTAGCGAAGTGCCCAAACTTATCACATCTAAAACATTGAATCTTGGACATGTCCCTCTTCTTCTTGAATGGAGGTGCATCATCATTTCCCTTGTCTCGATTCCTCTTGAAGAATCCTTTTCTTCCATCTTTTCCTTTCTTCCTTGACGCATGGGAGGCGAGAACATGAATGTCTTCATTCTTTGAACTTTGACCAACGCCTCTTGCCACCAACCTTGATTCCTCTTGAATGCAATCTGATCTTAGGCGATCAAACTTAGGCAATTTTGATCTTGCATTGATTCCCTGAATGTAAGATTCCCTGAATGTAAGATTCCCAAGACAAAGGTAGACCATTGAGAGCGAGCATAGTTAAGTCTTTGTCATCAACCATATGCCCTATTGGCGAGAGCTGATCTCTCAAATCTGCAATCCTCATAAAGTATGCAATCACTGATTCACCTTTCGCCATCTTCACATGATGTAGTTGTTGCTTCAGTGCAAGTGCTCGGCTGGTATTGTTGATTTCGTACATCTCTTCCAATGTTTTGAACATGTCTCTTGCTGTCTTCAACTTAGAGACGATAGGAACAATATGATCCTTAACATAATCAACCAATATCTTCATTGCTTTAATGTTTTTCTTCACCCATTGCAACTTCTCTTCTTCCTCCTCAGGTTTAGGAACGCTAGACTCCACGAACTTACCCAAGTCATTTTCACGTAAGGTAAGCATGATCCTAAATCTCCATGATGTGAAGTTAGATGCTCCCTCGAGTCTATCCTCAATCTTCAAACCGTTCACCATCTTGACTAATGTAGACAAATGAACAAGTAGGGTATGCTGATTAGAAATAATCTGATCACGATCCTCTCAAACCCGCTTTGATACCATGTAAATTTTAATGATCAGATTGTATGCACAGAAATTAATTCAAATCAAACACAATAACACAGCAGATACCCTGGGAAAACCCTCCTCTTGAGGGAGTAAAACCCAGCACCAAAATATCTCTTATATATATAATTGTCACAAGAATGATCTTCTTACAGGAGGCCAAAATTCAGGCCCAAATACAGGCACCAATAGATGATGCACACAGTAATAAGAGAGCACCAATTCGCTGAAGAAGAACTCAGACTCTGATAATATAGAACTCCCTTGTATAGAATTCACACTTAGACTAAATGACAATGATCGAACTTGACTGGAAAAACTTGATGATCACAATGAAGAGCATCATCTAATATATATACAACTTGGAGAGAGAGACGTGTCTCTTCCCAAACTGGTTGGCCACAAGTAAGAAGACGTCCCTCTTGGAAATCGCGCCATTTAGAAACAAGGTCGGCCTTGTTAAGAAATCGCGCCTCTTCATTTAATATATCTTTGCTTTAACAAATGGTGGTGTCTTTATAGAAGATCGCGCCCCTTGAGATTCTATAAATTAAATAGCTTAGAGCTATCATTTAATTTATTCATCAAAGAAGATTGATGGAGTGTTACTCCAGATGCTGTATGTAACATTAACAATTAGATCATGACAAGGGTCGTCATTCTATGCTAAGTCACAGGATTCGCTGCATTTCAAGCAAAAAATTCGAAATACGACGAATTTAAAGAAAAACAAATTTGAAAAAATGTTAAAATTTGCCTAAAAATTTGTACGGTAAAATATTTAGGGTTTTTAGTTAAAATATATTTTGAAATCGTGCTTTCAATTTGATATATTCGATTTTTTCCCACAAACTGCTCGTAGAATCGCCTAAATCTGTTGCAGAGTTGTGCGGCTCTCCATCTTGTTGTTGCAAAGTCGTGACTCTACATCATTCTATGTGCAAGCTGCGTCTGTGGGAGGTAGAGCCCTACCACACTTGCTTGCAATTGATTTGAGCTTTCATTCCAAACTTGGCTGGGAACTATAATTCGTCGGCTTCCGATCACCATTCTGCAGTCTCTAGATGGACACGACAACTTTGAGTTTTGGTCAATATTTGCCTCCTACAACATTACGCTTTATTTTTATTTTTTGTTTTTCCTAAGAGTTAACCCATCGAAATGTAAAATGTGACGATTTTTTTATACTCTATTAAAATTTAATATGTTAAAATCTTTAATTTAGATTTTTAGTTATCAATATATTTACAATATTTAAATTAAAATTTAAAAATTATTTAAATATAAATGTTTTAAAATTTATTATAGTTTATTATTTTATAAATTAAAAAGATTATAAATTTATATTAGTCAAATTTAATTGTAAATTTCAAATTGTGTTTCGATATATTTAATATGTTCTTATAGTTAATATTATTAATTTATATTGTGTTTTGATATATTTTTAATATTATATAATATGTAATAAATTATTTTTACTTATATAAGAAAATATATTACATCATATATATTTTTTTGATACAGACATCATATATATTTTTAGTATATATAATATTTACTAGTTTTATAGACTATTAATATTATTTAATTTCTTTTAGACAATTTTGTGGATATAATACTTATATTTATAAAAATAAAAAAATATACATAAGACGAACTTATTCCGAGTTTTTTAATTTTCAAATTTTTTCCTTGCCAAACTTCATCTGAATATCAATGTTGCCGAACTCGAATTTGAATTCGAACCTTGTGACTTAGATTCTATGTGATGAGACAAAATGATCTAATAAAAGCTCACTACAATTAACATAAATTACTCTCTTAAGTTTAGCTTAAGTGCATGAAATGAATTAGACTAATAATGAATTAAAGATTAATTAATTATTAGCTAATGCATGATTACTCTAACAGTACTGCTGTCCTAACAGTATTTTTAATGTATAACTTATCATAGTTTGACACTTTTTGCACCTCATTTATTTGTATCATAGATTCTAGATCATTTGTTGCATCTGTCCAGTTCTCAAAATCAATGGCTTGGATGATGTGCATGCTTAAGATTGGCATCCTATTAAGACATGTATGGATTAGGATCAAGGTTTTCCCAAGACAACACTCTACTCACAAAATGACCTGTACTAAAGTTAAGTAATTAGTCCCTTGAATGGGTAATTTTTTGCTTAGAAGTTGCATTTACTGTGGAAGAATTCTATAGAAGTGAAAGAAAATGGCATGGTTACAGCAACAAATTCAACAAGACCATAGCTAACAATTGTAACAATTCTGTCCAATGCTTCAGTATGAGAACTTGCAACTATAATTGAAAGGCTAGAAATTTAAGATTTTACAAATAGTAGAAAAGCTGCACTGTTTTATACTTCTTACTTTCCTGCATACTCTCCAATTGTGAGATATTGCAGGAGTATAGGCGAGCTTAAGCTATAAGAAGTATTTGCTACTGTAGAAGTCAAATTGTGAATTATTGTTTGTTCTAGAACAGTAAAGTGCATTTTTCCTCACTTATCACTGAAGTAAAATGCTTTCAATACTGCAAACTAAGCCTCAGTGAGGCAGATAAAACTGTTGTTGCATCAAGTAGAATAATTCTTTGCCAAGTGCAGGAGTATTCTATATCACTGCAGCTCTCCCATAAGATCACCAATTCAAATGAAATAATTAAAATTATAGCAGTCTTCACTTGGGCATCATGTTCGATGATGATCAGAACTATACATATAAACAATCACTCTTCATGTTTGGGAATGGTCAGGACATAGAACTATACATATAAACAACCACTGCCATGCTCATCACAATGCTGACACAATAGTAAGGAATAAGTATGCCATTTTGCTGCTGCAAAGTACAGGAACAAACTGAAATAGCTGAAAGCAAGGAAACATTTCTATGGAGAAGCTAGATGACAGAACAGGTGAAAAGAGAAGCCATGGTATAGGATCCTTCAAAAAAAGTACTGCTACTTAACTAATGAAGCTGTAGAAATTTTCAAGGTTTTAAGCACAATAGATTTCAACATAGATAAGTTGTACTCATGTCTCGAACCCACTAAATGCTGTCACACTGCAGTGAAGATTAGATTGCGGAATAGTATCAGAGAAGAGAAAAATCCAGTAGGCTGTATTGGAAGGGTAGCTGGACTGATTTGACTAGTTCCCTGCTCACCTTATAAGAAAGCAGTGCAAGGATAAAGTTTAACTTGGGAATTGTAGCACAAATGATTTGAACCATCTGGCTGTTTAATTTTGTTATTTTAGGATCTCTGGATACACTACGTGAACTTAATTTTTGCGGTGAGACACATGGTTGAAATATGTAGTTAGTTTAAGTAGGTTGAAAGTTCCAGTAATATAAAAGCTTATCAACTGCATGGAGGACTGTATATTCTTGTACCTCTTGATCACCTTATGCAACTATTTATCTAAATGCAGTGCTGTCAAGATTAAACAAATAACTCTGACATTCAAATGTCCCAAGAGAGGGCAGTGCTTCATTTATTGGCACTTGGGTCAATGACAGTCCATCTAAAAACTGTAGGCAAGTAAAATACAAGGTTTTCAAATTTTCTATGGACAAACAAACCTGCAAAACATGACAGGTAGTTCCCCACTGGTTTACAATAAAAGAAAGACCTGGAACAATTTCCAATTGCTACCAAATAGCTTGGTGTGTATATAAAATTCTTAGTTTGTAAATGCAACCAATTTTGCAGATACCTCTTTCCTGAAAGAAATCAAATTTGTAGTTTTTTAACTTAGTACTGCAAGTAGATGAAGGATCTGGTTTTTGTAATAATTACTGTTGAAGGCAGTTCATATTGAATATGCCCAGAGCAGATTTGATTCTGGGATTTTGCACTTTTTTACAGTCAACTTGTCAATGTGTTGCAGTGTGGTACATGGATTTGAACCAGGTGAGTATTTGGTGCAATTTGACTTGACCTAAATTTTATAGTTCATTTCTAGTTTTTACTCGAGCATATTTTTAAGCGACCAATGAAATTTGACTTGTAAGTTGGGAGTAATTTGGATCATTGCTCTGTTCTTTTCTAGTTTTTATTTCTACTTCTTTTAATGATTAAAGAAACTTAGAAATTTGACTTGTAAGTTGAGAGTAATTTAGAACTTTGCATGCACAAATTCAAAAGGTAAAAGAACAGAAGTTTTTCATTTAGATCAGAGATATGATCTTGAATTTTCCATGTGTTTGTTCTTTTCTTATCATGAAATTTGTTTTAAAATTTTGTTTGGGGATTCATTGCTATTTATTTTTCCGCAGATGTAAGCTGATTTGTGAACTGACAGGTGACACCATCAACAAAACAGAAGAACACATCTGGAAGCATATAAGTGGGAGAAAATTTCAGAATAAACTAGGTGTGTGGTTGTCTTGAATTCTATATCTATATGGGAGACACTCAAAGTTTGGTTCCCATACTTTTTAGCTTGGAAATCTGTTTGATCCTGTCAATTTTTAAATTGTAAAACAATTTTATCTTTATTTCTGAATTTTTGTTACTGTGTTATCTCCATAAAGTTTATCTTGAATTATCTATATATAATGAATTGGTTTTGGGAAAATTTTAACATGTATGACTTTTGCGGATCAATGGGTGTCATTGTTTGATAATTCTATAGTGACAATTGAATAGAAATGGTTTGCAATTGCTTTTTGTTGTTTGTCATTTTTAATACAGCTCAGAAAGAGTCAGAGAAAAAGTTGTGCAAAGGAGAGAAATCGGAAAATGGATCTGAATCAAAAAAGATTAGAACCAAAGTGAAGAAGAAAAAAAATGTAGAAATTGGCAGCAGTGTTTCAGCTCTGAATGCAGATGCCGATTCGAAGGGTGATTTTGATGAACCAGATTTTTGGACTCCTCCTGTAGGCAGTCGGTGGGATTATGATGATGGCAGAGATCGATGGAATGGTAACATAAGCTCAAAAGAAAGATGGAAAAAAGGGGGAAAAAGTGGTTCCAAGAACAGTATTGTTGAAGAAGGTAGAAAATTTTCCGAATTCCTAGTTGCATTTATTTTAAAGATTTTTGTTTAACACTTGCACCCCTTACTAAAACCAAAAAAAAAATGATTTGATAATGTCATACATTGCATTTGTCAGTTATGATTCCATGTTCTTGAGATTCAAGTTACGAGCTCAGATACAGTGAATCATGTAGCTTGTTTTCTTGTACTTTTTATTTTAAATTCTTTTGTATTTTTTATTTCTTTCAGATAAGCAAATGCAGGTTCTATTACAGGCCAGTTTATAAAGAAAAAACTGCTGTTTATATGCTGAGAGTTGTAACTACAATGGCAGCAAGGGGTAGATTGCAATGGTTTTGATGACCATTTGCACATCAAATTAATAAACATTCATTAATTTTATATTTAATTAATTAATAATATTTAAATGTTTATATCATATCTTTTACATTGTGTTCTATTTTTAATTTTTTTGTATAATTGAAATATATAAATATCCTATATATTAAATAATATAAAGTGAGTGAAGGTTTAAAATAACACATCATGTAAAACATATAATTTAAATATTTAAATATCTTATAAATACTTATATATTAATTGTTAAAATAATATCAATTTAATTATAATTATTTAATTTAATAGAATAATTAATAATTATATAAACAAAAATAATTTATATATTAATTAATAATTATGCCAAAAGGCATAACCTACAGTGGCAGTAGGGGGAGAAGTATCTCATGTTGTGACTGCGAAAGAATAGTTGAACAAAATTTGATTTAGAGCCAACATTTATTTTTTAAATATGAAGGCACTAATTTTAAAATAAATAAATTATGTAGTATATAAAATAGCTCCTGAATATGTCTCCCACTCCTTATGATTTTTCTGCACAAGGTGTGCCAAAAATTGCATTTCGATTAGGAAATAATGGATCTTCACCAAGGAATTCGACCATTGCACAATCTTCTGCACACATTTTGGGAATCATCTAGGGATGGCTTGAGTAGTCATGCATTGATGGTTGCTCAAGATGCCACTTTTGGTGATCCTTGTGTTGGTGGTCTAGGGCCAAACTCTCCATTTTCTTCTGGATTTGATTAGCACACAATTACCCTTACAAATGCACATATTTGTGGCAGCAAGGGTAGGATAATAGAGAAACAACTTGGTAAGGATTGATAATTTGTTTGCAGTGATTTGTCTCTCTCAAACTCGCATTCTGCAGCACCTTTCTCCACCTACCCTTTCTGTTCGTGTCCTTCTTCCTTGCATGTTCATTCTTCATTCTATAAGGATATTCCAACAAGCTCTGTCAAATCACAATTTGTAGGTGAAATGAAGGCCAACCTCTCTTGTGCACTGGACACTGATGGACATGCAATTTGGGATGAACTCTTGACTTGAGGAAGTGTTAAAGCAGGATTTGGCAGCTATGGATCACAGTTTATAGAAGATGCTCTGATAGTGGCTTTTGGGGATGAGGTGGCCAAGAAGGAAATTTGGCTACAAAAAGTTGCTTTGATATTTGCGAATTTCATAATTTTTGGCCTAGTTTGGTTAAACTTCATGATTGGCAGTCTCAACATTGGAAATCCTCACTGAATGTTGGTTTTGCTATCAGTCATTGTAAAAAGGGATGGTTTTTGGTAGTATGTAACGTAAGCTGTAGTTGTCTTTACTTTTGTTGTAATCGGCCGTAGTCGGCCGTAGCGTAGTTTGGTTATGTTAATAAGACTATAGATAGTGGGAATAATGAATGTAATAAATGTTGTGTGTATTTGGGTAACTAAGTCCCGATTAGTGGTAACATGCTGTTATGAAACGTCATGACGGTTGGTTGCTCAACCACCGCCGAGCATTATATGTACTTAGGTACTGTAGTCGGGAACATATTATGGTGATCTTGGTTGATAGTACTGTTGATATTCCTATGATTGTACATGGTGATAATTTCTGGAAATGAATAGAAGCGTCTTTTATTCCAAGCATATTATGTTTTCCAATCTGTTGTTCTATTCCTTGTTTTGCATATAGTCTAGTTTACTTCCGTAGTGCATAGTACGTTGAATTACACCCAGTGAAGTAAACATGTAAAACTCTTATGGATAGGGATGCTTTACTTAAGGGAGGTCCTTGGTTTTGGGACAAGGCATATTGGGGTATAACACTTATAACACTATGGTTCCTAGATTTAAATCCTTTGTCCGTTTCCCTTCTGAGTTCTCTGATTTGGATTATGCTTCCAAACCAACCTACAATTTTGGTTTGAGGATTGTCTTTCATCTATTGGAAGTACTCTGGGGAAGCTTATTTTTGTCCCAGATCATGAGAAGATGTTTACACATTTTACTTTCGTTATAATTCTTGTTGGGATTGATTAAACCAAAAAATTGCCAGAAGAGATATATCTAAAAGTGGGAAATAGGACATGTAAACAACAGATAGATTATGAAGGCATTGCCTTCAGATGTAGATCATGCTTTGATATTGGCCATTTAGCTGTAAAATGGCCTATGTTTTCTCATTTGGCTCCTCAACAAAGGCCGGTCACTTGGTGGGTTAGTGTTGAACATCATTGTCAGGTGATTGGTTGCAGGGAGGATGCTTGCAGTGAGGCTTTCGAAATAGGACATGAAAACAACAGATAGATTACGAAGGCATTGGCTTCAGATGCAGATCAAGCTTTGATATTGGCCATTTAGCTGTAAAATGCCCTAAGTTTTCTCATTTGTCTCCTCAACAAAGGCAGGTCACTTGGTGGGTTAGTGTTGAACATCATTGTCAGGTGATTGGTTGCAGGGAGGATGCTTGCAGTGAGGCTTTCGATGATTATTTCTCTGAATTTTCTCAAGATTGTCCCTCTGCAAATTCCTCTTATTCTCCCAGGGCTCTGCCTTTTTAGGCCAGTGACCTGCCCCTTGTCACTCGTAAGGTTTCTCCTTAAGGAAAATTTGGTGATTCTTTTCCAGTAAACAAGGTGTTGCAGTCTCCTCCAACAAGCTCGATGCCTCATTTATATGACGAGTCTTCAAGTCCTCCCTAGCAGAAAAATCTTTAACCCCCCTCTTATGGATCGATATTATTTGACAAATGGATTGCAGTGGAAAGAAAGAAGAGGAATGCTTCTCTAGATAAAAATGCCAAAGGGGATGGTAGGATGACCCTATCCTCTCATTTTAAAAAAGGTTAGCAGGGTTTACTTGGTGGGAACTTATGGATTTTGATGATATAATCAAGATGGATAAATTTGTATGAGTGGTGTTCAACCTGCATTTTCATGGTCTCTGTAAGTTAGTATTAGAAGAGAGAAATTGTTAATCTTAGATTGATTTGGTGAACTCAATGTTCCAGAATCTGGTATTCGATGCCATATTTTTTGTGGCTCAATGGTAAAATAAATTAACTCTAATAAAGTAAGTCTTAATTTAATATAGATATGGCAAAATAATTTAACTTTTAATTTAAAGTAGCAATATGGTAAAATAAAGTAAGTCTTATTGTAATATAGCTCTATGGTAAAAGAAATCAACTCTTAATTTAAAATAGCTTTATGGTAAATAAAGTAGCTTTAAAGTAAAATAAATTAAAGACAAATAATAAAAATAAAATGATGTATTTCCAACAAGTGAAATGAAGTGACTTTTCAATGAAAAAAAGTACATATACTACCCTTTCCAAAACAAAAGCAAAATAAATAAAAATAAAATAACTCTTTAATAAATAAAATTAGCTCTCCAAATAAAAATAAAGTAAACAATGTAAATAAATTAAAAAAATTATTAAATAGTTCTTGTTAGCACCTATATTTTTGCCATGCTCCCAATGCAATTTGACCTTTCAGTTGGGAACATGACCATGTTTTTAGGCCTCGTGGCAACCAGTCAGCCTAGAACTTCCAGCATTAATGTTTTGCAATCTGTAGCTTATCTTCAAAATCTGGTTGGTAGAAGTTCTTTATAAATCATAAGGATTGTGCAAACCTGATTTCGTGGCTCTCAGATGAGTTTTGATGGTGATTGTAATATGTTGATGTTTTGAGCGGGTCCATAAGGTCTTGTAAAAAAGTATGATTTTCTCTTTCTTGGTGACTACCCAGATGTTTATTTATCATCACTAGCCTCCAGCTCCAGTTTCATCATGATAGGAGAAGTTGCGGGGTCCAAACCAAAATTTTGTTAAATATCTTGTCGGAAGGCCCCATTTACAAAGGTCTCGAAAATTGATTTGTTGAGCATGTCAAAATGCAAGAACGAGGATCTACATAATTAATCACGACCCTTTGCAAGTTTCCGCAGACTTCAAACATCGTATGTACTTGTGGTGTTGATTCCATCATTTAAGCTATGGTGCATTTAAATGACAAATTTCAAGTTTTCAAATATTGGAACTATTTAAAACAATTTTAACTGTTTTATTTAGTTAGGGAGGGAAAAAATAATGTTTTCAAATGTGAACTATAATCCTCCAAAGCAAAGCACATAGAATGGCTCTTTAAAGTCAAAATTTTTAATTCTTTTTGAAGGTCATTTTAAAGTTGAATAATGCCCATTGCATATTGCAACTTCTCAAGCCTCTGAAGCCCTTGAAACTGCAATGAAGGTGAGGATTGCGATAACGTATCATTGGTTTTACTTGCTGACAAGGATGGACAATATGGTGCCTTAAATGTAATTTTATTCACATGCATTGAAGGATTTCAGTGCTGTCTTTTCAATTGGTCTGACTGCGCTTTCAAGTTGCAAGCTAATCCACATGACAATAAATTGTGTCATCTCTGTTTTGAAGAGTAAAAGCAAAACAAAGTTGCAATAAAGGGAAGGCATTTGATGACTATTTGATTGGTTGCTACCTTGCGACTGGGACGTGGAACCATGATCTTGTCTTCACTTTAAAACTCCAACAAATGCTGTCCAAACACTGGCGCAGGTACGAGGGAGCTGACTAAAGTCAAATTGGTGATGAACAAAGGAGTGATAGGCTTGAGATATGAGATAACTTTACAAAGGTGAATGTTGGCGCCCAGTCATGTTCTCTTGCATGTGCTTCTTCTTGTCTTAAGTTTGCTGTTCCTGTTCACAAATTCTAGTGCCAATTTGGGGCAGTCTTTGATTGTTTAAGCCTGCAATAAGCTTCCTCCAGTGCTGGAATGAAGGCTGTTCACGTGCAAAGGTGTTGGGAGGGATTTCAGAGCCATTTGCAAGCTGAATATGTTGCATTCTTGCCCAGAATGCTGCCAAGAGGGTTAACCCATGCCTTGGTAACATTTTTTAAGAGGATTTTGAGCATTTTTGATTACCCAATATTGCTAAAAACGCCCAGCAGCAACAAAAACAACCCATGGGTGTTTCACTAAGTTGCTGAATCGGGTATGGGTACATGGGTATGGTATGGCTAGTATGGCAAATTTTTTTGTGAGAGGTTGGGTACGTTTGGATATGTCCATACAAAAAACATGTAAAAATCATAAATAAATATATTAAAAAATAAATATATTAATAATGTTGTATAATTATACAAGTTTTAAATTTATAATTTTTAAATTTTATATTATTATCATAATTTTATTATATAATTAATAACAATTAATTTAATAAACAATATACTAATATAATATATACTAGTTTATATTATATGATTATTAATATTTAATTTAATAAACAGTATACTAATACAATATAATAGTAATATTTAATTTATTAAACAATATAGTATGTACTAGTTTATATTATTGTTAATTTATAATTTTATTATATAATTATTACTATATAATATATTCTAATTTAAATTTTACAACTATTTTATATTGTTTTATATTATAAATTTTTAAAACCATTAGAAAGTGGCTCTTTCCGCCAAGCTTTTGACAATGTTGGGGAGGGGTATAAAAGCCAGGCAGGGCCGGCAATGAATGTTTGGAGCCCATCTTTCAACAGATATCATTGACGCTTGTGCTTTCGTCTTTGGTGCCCTTTTGAAGAGTTGGCGGGCATGTGGGTATTGAAAAAATGGGGAGATTGAAAGGATATTGAATTAAGGATCGTCAGGGAAGCAGCAAGGGAACCGTGAACCGAAGCAAACTCCCATCCACTGCTTATCTCTGCTGCTACCCATCTCACACCCCTCTTCTTATGAACGCCATTAAAAATGTTGGGGCTTTTTTGAGGTCAAGATAAAATATTCCGAACCCTGCCCGATTCTGTGGCAATTCCATGCAGAATCCGATTCCGGGACGTTTCGTACCCGGAATCGGCCTAGGTTTTGGACGATTCGGTAACATAGATGTAAACTATAAGGATATTCCTTATCTTGTTTGTCAATCGTAGATTGTGAAAACAAAACTTACTGCAAAGCTAAGCAATTGAATTAGAAACAAGGGACAATATCAGATATTTCAAACACCATGAAAATGAGATCAAGACTAAAAGTGAGTAAAAGTGAATATACACTTAGTGCTAAAAAATGGCTACAGAGATTGATTCCAGAGCCCCTTGGGCATTCTACGGTGCTCCAACAAGTTGTCTTAACTCCCCAAGAACCAATCAAAGACTCCTCAAAGAACTTTCTGGCCTTACAATTTCTATGATAGTCATGAACATGAAAAAATACAATGCAAAATATCACAACAGCAGTTCTCAACAAGAGAGTTAAGACTGCACCATATGGAATTTGACCTCCAAGAGGTTATAAATAGGATCTCTGGCCATAGGGACGTTGGAATGACCATCCAAAAGGAAGAGAAAGAGGAAAAATTTGGAATCTGGAACATCACTGGACACCATCACTACACAAAATGAATTCACTGCTTCCAACAGAGAAGTGATTAGGTTTTCACCACCTGTGCAAATTGGCAATTTCTCCAAAACTACCAGAAAACTCAGTTTTTGAAGATCTTCCCCCTCATCAAAACCTGCACGTGGATGTTTCATACACACCAGCCTGAACATTCTTCAATATACTAGTAGTCCTCTGTCCCAAAACATGCAAATGAACGCAGAAACCAGATCCATTTTTGGATGAGCCTCATTGTTTGAGGCCTCGGGTAAAGTCCATTGGGTTGGCAAACAAGAAGGTGGTGCCCATATCATTATTGTAGAGATCAATCTTAAGTGATCAAGGACATCCTTCTAGCCAAATATTTTGAGTGGTGCATTTTTGTTGTTAAATCCATGAAAACCTTACTTTTTTGGATCCAAGAGTGCTATAAACTTTCTTGAATGAATCTCCCAATTACATCTAGTTTTTATTGTATGATTTTATAGTTCTAGGCATTTTAAATCATGCATGCTGTTTTCAAACTCTCTGAAAATGAGATGAGTTTTCTTTCCTTACGTTGTTTACAAATTTGCTAAAGATGAACCCAAGATTAGGAGCTTGCAGCCTTGTTCAGAGATGTTATATAAATAGTATTCCACTTTCTTGATTATCTATTGATTGTGTGTTTTGAAAGTGTTTTATTCAGGAGGGGGTGTAGCTGAAGATATAACTATCAGGTATCTATTTAATCTCGTTTCACTAGATATTTATAAGAGTTGTGATGATTGTGTTGTTTTATCATTTAGTATGTCAGCAGCGTTTATAAATATTTTTACCTGATTCTATTTTTTGTCCTTCAGCAGGACTAAGCGTATGTCCATATCAGTTGGTCCAAGTAACTTTGCAGCACAGAAGAAAAAACTCAAGTCAGTTGATAAATCTATGGTAATTAGAGAGCTACTATAAACCAAATGGTACTTCTGGTTTTGGAACTCCTATAGAATACTAAGTGTTGTGATCTGGAAGTCATTTACCTTGTTGACTTTAATTATAACGAGTTCTTTTTAGTTATCTGGAGAAGTGCATAATTAAGGAAAAGGAATTACTAGCATTTTATGTTGTTATTTAATACAGGTGGAGACAAGACTTGAAGTTGATGGGAATCAGCAACAACAAATGTAAACAGGCTGCAGTATTTTCTTGGTGCTTAAATATATTTTTGGTTGGGGACACAAGTGAGCTGCGCAGGCATGATGAAGTGTTTCTGTTGAATATGCCGAGTAGAAATCATAGGTTGATTTTTTCAATTGTAAACTCAAATGTGTAAGTCAACTTGGTAAAGTGTTAGGCAAGGTGTTTTTAGTACAATACTTGGTTCAACTTAGCAAGTTGTTTTGATCCAAAATTGGGTTTCTACCACGCCATTCATGGAGTTTTGAGTAGATCTTTCCATGTACGCTACATTTATTTATTGGTTCTGAAGATTCAAGAATACTTTAGCCTGCTCGGATTAATGAATTTATTTAAAAAATAAGCCATCACCCTTCCTATAGAATGACATCAAGTTGAATCTACCTTTTCATTCAGTGCAAACATTGGATTTTTGTAATTTAAGCTTTGAAATAAATATCATAGGACATATCTCTCCTCATCATTCAGGGTGTGGTTGGGGTAGGTAAACACCCTCTAGATTGTTTTGGATTTAATAATGGAGGTTCTATAGGCCCCCCTGCCCTTGAAAGCTTAATTCGAAATACAAGATAGAAACATCTTTCTTATATGATACCAAAATACTACCAGACTGCATACAGTAAGACCCTGCCAAAATTTAGAGATACCAAAAACCATACATCTTATCAAACCCTAACAAAATACCTTCCTAACATAATCCCTGCAACCGAATACAACCCCAGCCACACCAGAAAGTGCCATAACCATAGGAAAACATCCTTCCTCTTAACATCATACCACACGCCATTGCTACCTGAATCTATGACCTCTTTAATGCACAACACCATCCCATTTGCAGGCCTTCTACCTCGAGGACCAGAAAATGATGGGAACTGGACCCCATAACATATTTCTTTTCGCTGGCAAGCTGTGAACAGAGGGACCACATAAGGGAATAGTGTTCGAGGATGCGTAGCAAGAAAAATATTCTAATAGGCTTTCATCGTGTTTAATATAAATTCTTAATCTCCAATTCTTAATCTATGGTAGAAGTTGTGACAAGACAATTTTGAAAATGTCTCACAAAGATTATTAAAGCAATAAATGATAAATCATTAGTTACAATTGATTTTTTGTGTAGACGGGACATTTAAATTATATCGTGGCACCAATCTTATTGTTGAATAGGTGGGAGAGTCTCTAAGTTTATGGAGTTTATTTTAGAAATATAAAATTTTCATTTGCACTGTTGCATGTGCACATATTAGGACGATCAAGGTAATTTTTGCATATATATGCAAGATATTGGAAGAGATTATTTTCAACTGAGACGACCCTTGCAATGCCAAAGGGCAAGCAATTCCAGTTACCATAAGTAAGACCCCCCAAAAAACTCCACCCTTGAATAAATACTCTATGCTGTTATGATGTTGGGATGGTGGTTTACACACCTGTTGTAAAGATTGATAGTGTTAATGATCACCTTTGGGAATTGGTTGAATCACAAGGGTTATGATTTTCTTGGTCAAACCCTTAGATGGGTTGATTTTATGGTTTTGAACAAAGATTCAAAGATTTTATGGTGCTTTGAGAATGATGTCACAAACAAATAAATTCACAGGCAGCTCACAATGACCAGTAAGGTGGTCTATGAGGTGAGGGATTTAAATTTTGAATTTTATAAGTGAAGGGGTTAGATCCAAAATTGCAAACTTGACCTATTGCAGGTCTAATCTAGGGCAAGAAATAGTAAATTTGGGGATTATATAAGAAACTCTAGGTCTTATTAATGAGATTGAGGTTTGAGCCAAATTTATTCATGAATATGCCTACTTGTAAGCTAATTATTGTATTTATGACACCTTAATCAAAGTGGGCCCAAAACATTAAGGGGAAAGGTCATGCATATGTTATTTTCATTGTTACATTTTTTGCCCTCATTTTCGTGTGCATGGTGGATGCACATCAAAGCAAAACAAACAGTTGTAAAATTGAATATTTTTAGATAGTATAATGATATGTGGTCCATTTACAATAATGAAAAATTACTCAATTATTTTTGCCATGATTTTGGAACATACAAAATATAGAAGCATGCATTGAGTAGTGTTTGTACCACAATTTGATGTAATCATGAATTACAACTTGCTTGAGTAAGAGCTGTCTAATTTTTATGCACACAATTAGATTATAAAGATATTGAAATGGTGGGAAAAATGTGTGCACTAAAATGGAATGGGGGTTCACAAATTTTACTATAAATAGAAAGGGCAAAATGGGGTATAATGCACCTATTTCCCTTTATTTCATTAGAAAAAAGAGATCCCTTAAGCCAAGGTTGACTTTTAGCCCTTAGGTGAGTCAACTTTGAAGGAGATCTTGTTTTCCTTATGATTTAGGACGGGGATCTGCTGAAACAACACTTTTGGGAGAAAGATTAAAAATAGCAAATAAACCCAAAAATGCAATGCAATACATGAAATTAGAAGATTAAACCTTAATCTAGCAGAACCTACAACATTTAGATAGATCTGAGATGGTTTAATATTTTTGCAACTGTCAACAATATGTTGTTGTTGAGTGTCCTCTCAGACTCATTCGCCCAAGGGGGCAAATGGGTCTTTGTAGGGCTTTCTGAAATGAATTTTTGGGTCCTCTGGTCCTATGTCTGCACTCCTGAATTTTCTGGATTTTACAATTGAAAGTTTGGAAATAAATCATGTAGGTGAGTTTCCATGGCTCGATGACAACTTTGACAACTTTTGCAACTTTGATAACTTTTCTAGTTTTGCACTTCAAGAGATCTTCAATCCTTCTTCAACCTAAGATTTGCGAAACACACACACGATGAAAAAATTATTTGTTTTTGGTGAATGGGGGTTTGCCTTGGACAAACCCCGTTTGGGTAATTAAACTTTGAATTGAAACAATGAAGCATGAAGGAATGATGAATGAACAATTGTTATGTTGCAACTCAACAAACCCTTGATTTGAAACCCTCGAATGACTATAACTTAGTAGATCTCTCCAATGTCTTGATTTGTATGAATGGCTTGATTGATGATGTGGTCTTGATGCTTGAAATTTGACTTGAATGCATGAAACCTACATCACAATGTTAGCTCCAAAAACATGCATGATGCTTAATAACTTTGACATGATGTTTGAGATCTTGATTGTTGCAGCAAATGCTTGGGAAATCTACTCTTGAACACCTTTGACAATAACCTTAACTCTTGTGAAACTTGCTTTTGAAAATCTAGGATTTGAATTGATAAAAAGACATTGCTTTTATAGACAATTCTCTAATTTCCCAAAAATTAAACATTAAAGCGGACACTGGAAACTTGAATTTAGGATCTTAAGATGCCACCAAAAACATATTTAAAATATGAATTTAGCAACTAAAGGGGACCCATTCGTTAGGACCTAACCTAAATTGCTAGGACCTATTCATTTCAGGGTGTTAAAAATGATAATTACATTAATTAAATCATAATTCCCTTTTTAGAAATTACAATTAATTAGGCTTGTAGATGCATAATTGAGCCAATTAGAGGCTTAATTAAGTCAATTTAATTAAGAGACCCAAGCATAGTGTGAAAATGTAAAGGAGTACATTTTCTGAGACTACAAATATCAACATTATGAAGGAGCATACATATAAATTAGAAGTTATCCTTTGGTTAAGCCACCATGGGTAGGGGGATTAGTTC
>VDFB02067222.1:0-39366 GCA_007258455.2 Sequoia sempervirens
CACAAGACCCTATTGCAACCCCAAATCAAGAGCTTCAAGATGTTATGACCCAAAGCCTTCACCATCAGATGAAAGAAGTAGTGAGATAGTCACCACCAGCCAATGCTAGTCTCTAAGAAAGGTGAGGGAGAACCGCTCACTAGACAACAAATGAAGGAACCCGGCCCTTAGACACATTAATGGAATGGGCCAATTCATGAACCGTAATAATAGAATCAAGGATCTACCTGCCCTTGACAAAGCCACTTTGTTGGTTTGAAATAAGAAGCAACAAGCATTTCTGCAATCTAGTAGCTAGAACTTTTGAAAAAAAATTATAGACAGAGTTACAAAGGCTAATAGGACAAAATTCACCAAAGGACTTGGCATTAACCGATTTAGGAATCAAACAATGAAAGTGGCATTCAATTCCTTCAACAAACTTCTAGAACCAAAGAACTCCTTAGTAGCATTTATCACATCCTCAGCAACAATCTCCCAGCACGACTAAAAGAATAAAAAGGAAAAACCATCAGTGCCAGGGGCCTTATTACCTTCAAACGAAAAGACTGCATCTTTAACTTCTGAGGCAGAGGGAATAGTCGTCAGCTCCTTATTCACAATTTCTGAAACCAAACTAGGGATAGCCTCTAGGGTAGCATCCACACAACCTTGATCCCAAACCAGGTCATCCTTCAGAAGACCTTCAAAAAATCTAGCAGCCGCACCCCTAATATCCTCATCAGCTTCCAACAGCAACCCATCCATGTTGATAGAAGAAATTCTATTAGAAGCTCTATGTCTCAAAGTAGTGAGATGAAAGAACTTTGAGTTACAATCCCCAACTTTAATCCAAACCGCCCTAGATATTTGTCTCCAGAAATCCTCCTCTTTGGAGATGATATCATGAAGCTGGGAAAGAAGACCATCTTCCTGAAGTTGAATATCCTTCGATAAGCCCTTTGACTGAATAACATGCTGGACCTCATCCGGTTTGTTAAGGATGAGGCTTTTCGAATCAAAAATATGGCCAAACGATTATTTGTTCCACTTTCTAAGGTTCTTAACAAAATTCAATTTTTTAGCCACTTTGAACATCGCACTACCATCAACATTAATTTTCCACCATCTACTAATGCAGTCCATAAAGCGAGGGTTTCTAAGCCACATTGCTTCAAACATGAAAGGAAATATTTTCTTACTCCCAACCCTCTTCGCCACAAAAGAGAGAGGGAAATGATTTGACCCACAATGCGTAAGACAGGAAAGGGAACAAGCAAAGTTAGTAAACCAGGACGTAGAAGTCAGAGCCCTATCCAGCCTAACTTGAATACTATCCACTCCAACACGTCTATTCAACCATGTAAAATTAGCTCCAGAAAGCTTAACATCTAGCAAGGAATTATCATCAATAAACATTCTGAGATCAAACCTGCTCTCAGGGTCTACTTGAGAGCCACCCATTTTCTCATCATCATACAGAGGAGTGTTGAAATCTCCCATAACCAACCAGGGAAGATCCAAAAAGTACAACCTAAGGCTACTTAGATCTTCCCAGGGCTTCTTCCTATTTCTCTTCAAATTAGGAGTGTACACATTAGAAATAACCCAAGAATAAGAATCTTTGAGGCAAGTAAAATTAGTCTCAACATGATTGAAACCAACAGCAACTAGTGTACCTCTCAATAGCTTAGCATTCCAGAAGGTGGCCACACCACCCGAAGCTCCATCAAAACTCACCCCATGAAAACCACAATCTTTGAAAAATAAACTCTTCAAAGCCTCCAGCTTGTCTATCTGCATCTTTGTTTATTGGATCAAAAAAATGTTCGGTTTATGATCACGTACAAGATTCTTTAGGAGGTCCTGCTTATGCAGGTTATTCATCCCCCTGATATTCCATGAAATGACTTTCATTTTCCAAAAGAGGGGGTTCTCTTTGAGCACAAATCAAAAAGGTTCTTCTGGACCCCTTCCACAATATCTCTCTTACACTCCCTTTCTCTGCTCTTTTGTAGGGAAGGTCTACCCCGACCCTTTGATTCAGACCCACAATCCTCTTTCTGCCTTCTCGTGGTGATACCTTTGTGAGTCTAAGGGGGAGGGGAAGAGGAGGATTTCTTCTTCTTGCCACGCACCTGGGTAAAGCCCTCCTCATCTTTACATACAGAATCCGCAACAACCAAATCATTGTTTCCCATCATCGGTTCCGCACCCAAAAAGGGCGACTGACGAGCACCCTTCGGCTCCACCACTGGCCTTTTTGGAGAGCACACAGTCTCAACATGGTCCCCCTTTGGCTCCACCACTGACCTTTTTGGAGAGCACACAGTCTCAAAAACATGGTCCACGTCCTGATTTAAGGATTGATCATGAGCAACTTCCTTAGGAAGAACCAGTTCCTTACCAACCTTGACAGGAGAATCTTCGCGCACTTCAGCATTTACCTCACCCTCCAATCCATTTCCCGTTGTTGATTCACCCTGGACCTCTTTGGTTTCCTTAATCTTCTATACCTTATTCTGTTTGACATCCTTAGGTTGAGCACCAGGAACAGGGCAATCTTTGGCCCAATGTCTCATCTTTTTACACTTGAAACAAGCAAACAGAAGGTTCTCAAATACTATATGCTACTTCCAAGACCCCACCTTAGATTTCAGGAAGAAATATTTAGGAAAGGTAGCATACTAGTCAATCATGACACAGAATCTGGCCGCAACTAACCTCCTTCTCGAACTAGTGGCCTCATCAATTGAGACAAGCCGACCGAAGGAGTTGGTAACTGCCTTGAAAAATTCCTCATCCCAATATTCTAAAGGCACATTCAGAAGTTTAACCCATACATGTGTAGAATTAGAGAGGCATTTTGACAAGTCCATTCCTAGTTCCCATGGACATAACACCATAGAGAGCCTTCCAAAAGACCAAGGACCTTTTGCAAAAACATTCCTCAGGTCTTCATCACACGAGAAGGAAAAGGAAAAGAATCATTTAGCCATCACAGTGACCTCCACCTGACCTTTTAGCGCCCATTTCTTGCAGACCCAAGAGCGAACCTCCTCAATGCTAGGTCTAGGACCTAAAACTTTTCCAACCAGAGAGAAATCCATAATAGCAATATTCTTCTCAACAATGGAGTCCAGGATAGAAAAGGAGAAGACACCTTCCTCGTTAGAAGAAGACACCAACTCAGTAGCACTGCCCTTGTCCTTAAGCTTTGAGGAATAAAGGTCAAACCACTTCTGACCCAGCATAGAAGACTTCGCAGCCGTCCGATTAGCATCCACCTGGACACTTTCAACCTGGGGAACAACTGGAGATTCCCTAGATGGGACCCGCCCATCAGAACCAACCCCCACGTTATCTCCATGATGCAAATGGATTGATTCCTTCGAGGGACAACCGTTACAAGACATCTTGAGTGTCTCACATGCACTTTTCTCCTCCAAATGCACAACTTTGACCAGACCCTTGCCAAAAGACCTGTCCTTCCATGAATTGCTTCCAGGGATCCTTTCCACACCACACGATCCCTCCTTCTCCCCAGAAGAGATAGAAAAGCCTTGTTTTGTATCCTGCCTGAACTGCCATGCATCAAAAATCCTAGTCCAAATTCAAATTGCTCAAGCCTACAAACGAACCAGTCTTCTCGCCAACGAACACCCCAACAGTCGCCTCCATTCAAAATAGCATGACCCACTCTTTTTATTGGCATGCCTATGTTACTCCTAAATCCTTATGTGGTTTTTTCATCATCTATTTTTGAGTGATCAAATAAAAATATAGGAAGTTTATTAACTTTTAGACACACTAAACTCTAAGCTCATTCCATCTCGACCTTTGAGCTATGAGACTCCAAAACCAATCCAAGTCAGATTCTACATTAAAATTGCATATATTTGTAATATTACAAATATTAATAGGAGTTTGAAATTATTAGTCTTCTCGATTGTGATTTAAAACCTAATCTTTTATCGATGTAACTTAACATTTGATCTCCAAACTCTAAAATCATAGAATCCTAGACTTTCAAACTTGAATTGCATATGAATAATTTGTAAAGCATGATGTCTTATTGTTTCAAACTTTCTAATTCATTTTATATAATATGCATAATTTTTTATCATGATGTATTATTATTTTAAACTTTCTAATTCATTTTCTATTTGTGCAAATCCATATTCAAAACCCAAATTCGAAGCTCCCAAAGTTTCAACCTTGGTTGTACATTTTAAAATGCAAAAAATTGAATAAAATTCTAAATTTTTGAGCATTGAAACATCATTGCAAGGATGTGAAATGCTAGGATCACATGGTATATTCAAAATAAATTCATTTAAAAGTATTTGCAAAAAAAATATGATCGCACTAAAAACAAATTTCACAAAACTTGATGTAATGTGGTATTATTTGAAGAGGTTGAATGTATTCATTGAAAAACAATCCACAAAATATCTCATGCATCCTCTCTTATCCTAGATCCTTAAATGAGCAATCAATAGCAAGGTATTTGTATTTAGTGTAATAATAAGATTAATGAATATACATACATTCATTTTGCAACACTTGCCTATAGTCTTCAAAAATTTATACAAATTTATGGGGGTTGATCAAGCAGAACTTGTCTCCTTGTGTTGTAACTACAACCCTTCCAAGGTATTTTAAAAAAAAACACTAGCCCTCACATTAGTAGAAGCAACAAAGTATATGAAGGTCAATCTAGTGAATTACAAGGAAGCGTTGTGCATTGTGTGGGGTTAAATTTAGAAACAGAGGATGAGTTCATTATTGTGGATCTCACTGAAACTACTAGACTCAACCCTAGAGAGAACAAAAGCCTAGTGCAAAATCCAATACATTCATTTGATAGAGAGACCACACATTCAAAAAGAAAAATATAATATTTAAAAATTTCGTCAAAATACAATCATTCAACCATAGAGCTAAGTACCCAGGCTCTTAATCCTTGACTTTTATAAAAAAGAAAACCAAAATAAACTCATGATTTTGTACCAAATAATAAAACAATGTTAATTTAATTTGAATGTTAACTCTACCTGTTGAGGAACATTCCTATTACAGTTGTCTTTTCATACCAACAGTTCATTCTGAGAGAAGAATAAATCAAATGCCAACCATATTTTGTACAACCGCTTACAAATATGGTTATTTTAGTAAAACCATGATAGACCACAATCATGGTGATTTAGCGTGCAACACTGTAGTTGCCAATATTGATAGTTATTTACGTGGTAGATTTCATTGCTCATTGTAATCATAACTAAGCTCAATAATTTAGTAATCCAAACAGAGATAAGTCTTGCTTGAGAATTTGAATATTGCAGATAAAGAGTATTATATCAGTTATATATATCATTAGCTTTCATCCAATCTCGTATTAGAAAATATTGGGAAATTAAAGCATAAAGAGTATTATATCAATTGTATATATCAAAATAATGTTTGTGGAAATAGTACATATATCTGCACCTTTAAAAATAAAGTAGGAGAGAAAATAGGAGCTCATCTCTAATGTCAAATTTAAGAGATAAATGATGATTCGAACTTCAAAATAGTTATGGGTGGTATTTTTTTATATGCAAAATCAAATAGGGTTCCTACAATCTATCAATCGATTATAGAAGACACAAACAATTATAATATTTATAATTTTTCTTAGTGATAAATCTTTCACATAAATGCAGTAATTAGGGATCTAAGGATGCAAACAAGGATGACACATACAATATAAATCTCCTTTTAAATTTGACTCCGCAAAATTTCTTTCTAAGCACTTGAATTGCAAATCAACATCTTATGTGACAAGTGTCTAAAGTCCTCCACATGTGTAGGGTGTCATTTTAAGAGGGCAAATAGTTTGAATTTTAAATTTATTTTGTCCCTATGCACTTAAAAACTCAAGAGTTAGATCCAACACACAAAGTAGAAAAACTACTCAAATTTCAAAGACACTCTTGCATCAATTGCACCTTTGTCAAGATTGTATATTGCACTTCTAAAGGACATATCCTAAATTATTTTATATTTTTTCAGTCCTACTAAGACTTTGATTTCAATTCGAATTAAAAATCTAAGGTTCATGAACTCTTATTGAAGTGATATGTAGACTATCAGATTTAAATCGACCAAAGGAATTACAAATTTATTTGGTGACTAAAATCCAAAAGACTCACAAATCATTTTTTTTCTCCATGCAACAAAGTATACATGAGCATCAATGTTTGAGAAGGTTCAATTAAAAGATGATGAACCGTCCCTTCTTTAATCACATCATATTAAACTATAAACCAACTCAATAAATCAAATAGTTTGTTGACTTCAAGAGATAGTTTTTAAAGGTGTCATTAATGGATTCATACCATTTCCCCAAGATAAAATAATGAGATCACATGATTAATGCGATATAAAAAAAATTAAGGTATAAGGCTTAGTACTATAAAAAAATGAAATAAGCTCTCAAAGACATGAGCAAATGTTATGCTCATTTAAGGTCCAAAAACAATTTTGAATGGGAAATAATTAATAGATCACACATGGATACTATGAAACAAAAACATTTCTTAAGAGAACAAAATAAATGCAACTATCAAATTGAAAAAATATATATGTATATATGTTTGTCTGTATGCATATACATATATAGATATGTGTGTGTATGCATGTATGTATTTGTATATATGTATGTACATGTATGTATATATGCATATACATATGTTCATATATGAATATAAAATATACATTTGTATACTTATACATGCATGTATATATGTTTGCGTATATTATGTGTATATATGTATATATATTTTGTGTATATGTATATATGTATATATGCATATACATATATACATATATAATTTATGGATACCCCTCAATCCTTGAATCTTAGTTAAAGAGATATCAATCCAACAAAAATGATTTGAGTTTGACATAAAACCGTCAACTAAGAAAATTAGTGAAATAAATGGTGAAACCATCTTCATTTAGTGCTTTATGACGTGCTATCTTGTAAAGAAAACATCACTCAACTATCAAGATGGCCATATAGATAAACATCATATTTAAAAATTGACTATAAGTTCATTAAAACTAACACTAATCCAATTTAGTGGCATTTCTATTACAACATACTTATTGAAAAATGGTACAATCTTGTGTAAAGTTGGGATCATTCTTCTAGTCTTTAATCATCCATAAAAACACAAATCCCTATGCATTTATCCCTCATCATATCCTTATATGCACATACTTCTATGCATACACCTCATTCATTCATGTTTATGATATTTATCCACACACCTAACTCCATATAGCCATTAGCTACCTAGATATGATTGTTTATTCACCTAGGTTCATCTCTATGGTCATAAGATCAACCCCACAATCACAAACTTGATCCTTTCCTTTCCAAAATTCAAATTTAGGTCCCTAGCCCTACTTATTTTCCCACCTTGATCCTACTAAACAAACATTTTACAAAATTTGATGTTATGCGATAGTATTTAAAGACATTCAATGCATTCATTCAAAAACAATCCAATGAATTTCTCATCTCTCAAGCATTCTCTCTTATCCTAGAGCCTTAAAGGAGAAATCAGTAGCAAGATATTTGGGTTCAGTGTATTAATGAGATTAATGAATCTACATGCATTCATCTTATGACCCTTGTCTATTGTCTTCAAAATTTGGTACAAATTTATGGGTGTTGACCAAGGAGAACTTGTCTCCTTGTGTTGCAACTACAACCCTTCCAAGGTATTTAAAAATATCACTAGCCCTCATATTAGTAGAATTGATATTTAGTAGATGAAGGTCAATCAAGTGAGTTACAAGGAAGAATTGTGCATTGTGTAGGGTTAAATTTAGAGGCAAAGGATGAGTTCATGATCGTGGGTCTCACTCAGACTACCAACACAGCCATAAATAGAACATATGCCTAATGTAAAATCTAATACATTCATTTCATAGAGATATCACATATTCAAGAAAAAAGAACAAGTTGTATTTGAAAATTGTCTCTAAATACAATCATTCTTCAATTGTACAACTAATTACTCCTATCAACTAATTTTTCTTTTTGAGCAGAGGCAGAGAGCCTATATATTTATATTTATAATAAAATAAGTTTATATATAAGATTATAGATTTGGATTTACAAAATCCATAAATTTCCCAAACTGTTCATGGAAACAGCAATACAATGCACAGGGAAACACAAAATTCATAGCATTTTCCTAATACTGTTCACAAGATTTCAAAAAATTGAACCCATTCTGTATATTCATTGCTTATCAATCCAGTAAACCTAGGTACGATGCAAAAAACCAAAAAATTTGCTTGTTATCTTTCTGGTTATTCCTCCATTCAAGCCACCTAGACTGAGTTTTCATCTTGGGCCTCTGCATTCTCCAAAGCTTGAATGTCACGAGCAACAAGATCAACTTTTGTAACTATCAAGCACAATGGTTATGCATCCCACACACATAGGAATCATGGCCTACAACCGGGTCACTTACTATTTGATTCCCCTAGGCCAGTCACGGGCAAGTTACCAACCCCATTCCTCGCATGAACACATTTTCTGCATTGTTAGTAGCAACCCCCACTTCCACATTGTCATGAGCAACCCCTGCTTCCACACAACCCGGATTCAAACTAGAAGAATTCCCTCAACCTTTCATTCAAACAAAATTTATGGGAGAATGAGGAAAATGAGCATTAAGGAAAGAGATTGCATAGTATTTTTCTTTTATGGCCATATCCATATTCACAAAAACCCTCTGACAGTTCTTCCTTAATGCATTCAACAACCTACTATCACTTTTGTATTGCAGGGCCAATCTAATTGACTCATAAATTTCCTCAAACCCATGATGGTGTCTAATAAAATCTCTTGGAAAAAAACCTCCTATGTCCCCATCTCCAACAAATACATTGTAATTTTGAATCACAATTAACAGAGCGTTGTTTTGAAGAAATTGGGGCTTAACAAATTGCTCTGCTATTAGCACTAGCTCCCGGTAAGACTGCAGTAAATCCATAACATTTGATAGGAAAACAGAGAGCACCTGGGATGGAAATATAATTTTTCTAGCACGCATACTTGTCACCTCCATGCCAAGAACTGTGTGAACAACTTCTTCAACCCTAGGGCAAGTCAATTTAAATACCATCTTCAAACGGTCATGGGATAGATATTCCTCGAAAGGAAGCTCACATGGTTGCACCACCATATTCACTCTGCAGTTCCAGGGTTTGAAAGCCATGCTGCTACTTCTCTATGCCCAAGCAACTTCACAGAATGACAAATTAAGTAAGCCTTCGAATAGATGCAACATAACAACCACCTCCCTTTATAGCCAATAAAACCATGTGCATATCTTATTTGTAATTAAAGGGGAATATTGTGTTGTCATGAGAAGGCGAGCCTAATAAAATCACCGCAGATTTAACCTGTGTTAGCTTGTGCGAAGCTTTCTCTCCCAACTCAACTTTTGTGTCACACTCCTGATCATCATAGCACCCTATACCTACAAAACAACAAACATTAAACAAATCCTAATGCTAGCAACACATGTCCATTATTGGGCATGGTTGTCGTAAACATATTTGGAAGTGTGCCTTTCAAGTCCGTCGACACGCTGATGACAAGAGAAATGTGATCATTAAACATTCATCAACATCTCTATCAGCCAAGAGTACCATTAATTCAAACTAGCCGCCACATACGAAATGATTCAACATCACCCAACCTAGGGTGTTAGTCCAGCTAAGCAAGCTTTGCCACACATATCACCCATCTTCCCTACCATTAAAATACAACCTGTTTTGATTTCCTTCATCGATTGCAAGCTCTAGCAATTGAGGAAAATGATTTTCTATCTCTTGATGCCCTACTACCTCAAAATTCTAACCATCACATCCCATATTTGCAATCCTATCAGCCATTTTATTGCCCTCTTTGTATGTGTGCGAAATTTGGACTTCAAGAAAAGTGTCCAATATTTTCCAAGCTTTATCCAATATATAACATAATCTCCAATTGGGTATGGCTCTTTCTTTGCAAGCATTGTTTACAATCAGAGAATCACCTTCAATATGCAGCTTAAGAATGTTCATGGATTTTGCTAACTGCAAACCATGGAGCACTGCTAGTCCCTCTGCAATGTTATTAGTGCAATTTAGCAGATGGACTGCTTTAACTGCTAAGAGAGAACTTTTCCAATCCCTGATAACTACTCTCGCACCCGACAAACCTGGATTGCCCCTTGAAGAACTATCAAAATTAAGCTTAGAAAAATCTTTTGTAGGAGGTTGCCACTGGACCTTGCTTCTATCAATTTTTAACTGTGGGGCAATCATTTGAGCACCTTTGAAAGGAAAAGATATAGATTTCCAATTTTGAAGAAGCCAATTATCCCAATTCGTGAACACTGAAGAAGTATCCTTATGACTTTGGACAAAAGCATTGACTACCTCAGAAATTGATTGTTCAATCTTACTCTTAATCTGTATGATTGACTAGGTTTGTTGTCTAAAGATTCATTTGTTTCTTTCCCACCACAAACTCCAGACTACAAGAGCAGGAGCAACTCTCCATATACATGCAAAAAATGATGTTTTAAACAATATCGGCCAGGCAGTAAACAAATCCCATAAGGTAGATGGCATTGGAAAAGAAACATTCAGCTTAAATTTGATAAACTATCAGGATTCTTGTGCCCATTCACACTCCACAAATAAATGATCTACAAATTCATTAACTTCTTGACAAAAAACACACTTGAATGATTCCATAAGGCCTAGCTTGCTCAACCTATCACTTGTTAATATTCTTTTGCAAAGCGTAAACCATGCAAAATTGCCTGCCTTAGGTAAAACCATTGAGTTCCAACAAAAGGAGTATGCTGTATGTGATTGAATTCAAGCCACAGTTGTTGTAAGAGACTTATAACCCTGCTTTACTATGTAATTCCCATCCTTAGAAGGTGCCCAAATTAATTTATCTGAACTTCCTGAAAAGAACACAATCCTCTCCTGCAAGGCTTTGTGTAGCACATTTATCTGATTAGGAGTTAAGAGTGAAGACATCAAATCCTTCCAAACAACTTTCCCTGAGATAGGCTCCATGCTATCAACATAATCCTTCAGCTTGCTGCCCCATAAAGCTGATGATACTTGCTCAACTAGAAGTCTTGAATTGAAGTCAATGGAGGAAACCCATTCCATGAGTCCTTCCAAAAGAGCACACTTTCCCCATTATGCATCTCCCAGGTCAAATACAGAATAATAAGCTCCCTACAAGTTACCAAAAAATTCCACATAGCCAAACCAGCAGGTACATTTGAAATGGTTAAAATTCTATCTGGATTGACTCCTATCCGCTACATTTACTTTCTTAAATAATTATTATAATGATCAATCGATTTCAACTATTATTATTTCATCTAAATTGTTTTATATTTATCATCAGTATACATCTTTGAATTAGTCTAAATTAAATCTAAGATGAGTAATTTTTTCTTTCATAAATTTATATATTATATATATGAACACCTTTCAATCTTTAACTCTCAACCAAAAGAAATCAAAATAAACTCTAACATAAATGACAAAATTGATTTAAATTTAATCGAATTTAACTATATCCTTGTGAACAGCATTCCTTGCCTTTTCATATCAAACAGTTCATTTTGAGAGAAGAATAAATCAAACGCCAAATACATATTTGCTACAACTGCTTACAAATTTTGACTCATCATGTAAAACACATGTGAGCAGGTGCTTCTGAAGCGGCGCATTTAAGCACCTCTGGTCAAATGCGGCTATTTTAGTAAAACCATGACAGATTATAATCATAGCGATTTATCGTGCTGCGCTGTACTTGCCAATATCGACAGATATTTACGGAAATTTTGATTTGTATCTTGTTTACATGTTTATTGTAATCATAACATACACACAACTAAGCTTAATAATTAGTAATCCAAACAGAGATATGTCTTGCTTAACAAGTATCATCATAATTAAGTTGTCTGTATTTGGAAATTAGAGTCATTAGCTTTCATCCATTATCATATTGGAAAGTATTGGGAAATATCGTTATATAGAGTATTACTACAAAAAGTGTCTTGTGTCAATATACAAAAGTAGTCATGGTTTTTGACCTTTCAACAATCTGACTCAGGAGTTAAGGGGTTTATGGTGTCTACATGGTACTTAGAATGTATGCGTTAGTGATTTTGTCAATTGAGTACATTAAAGTTTTTGTTTCTATATGTGTTATTAAGGTATTCTATTTATGTAATTATTTTAGTTCACTTTTGCATTCCTCAATTCATACCTTTTTTCTTTCCTTTCTTTCCTTGAGCCTACTAATCTTTAACCAAGCATCCAATGGCTATTGCTCTCAATTGATCTTCCTTCATCTATAAAAAAATTACTCTAGCACACATTGAGGTTTACTCTGCTATTGTAATCTCTACCTTGGTGTTGAGCAATATAACCTTAGAGATGGTGCTATCTACCCTCTCTAGTTGATCCTAGGGCATAGCACTCAATTCGCCTACAAGCTTAAATACATCCCCATGTTGTCCATATATGAGTTTTGGTTGGTAAATTTTATTGTACATTATGTTCCCTCTAAACATTTGGCACCATCCTGACTAGCACTTGCCTCATGTAATCTACCCACTCTCATACTTTGCGTACAAAAATAAAATAGAATTATAATTAGTATCCATTGTCTCATATAATAAATCAAAGGATACATTTCAAATTATCCATCATCTCCTATAATAAATCAAAGGATACAACTCAAAGTATCTAGCATCCTATTGCATCATAAGAAAATATGTAAAGAAAACCTCAATTCTATAATTGGGTTTGGCTTGCTAATCAAGGTCTATGGGTGTTGCTGGTATGATTTCTTTGTATTCTATGCTTGGGCCTACCCCTATGGCCTCTACATTGCAACCCAAGTACTCTCTCTTTATTCAGTCAACAATTAGCGCCCCCCCCCACTTCTTCCTCTCGCTCTTATGCTTTGGCTCCAAGCCCACTACCTCCACCTATCTCCCTCATGTTCATCCCTCTCCATCTCCTTTTCCCATCCCCAACATCATCTACTCCTACCTAGGGTCATGCATCACCTCTTACATCTACCAAGAAGATGGGCACAACTCAAGCTAGGGCGCACTAGGTGATACACTCTACTAGGGTCACTCATACACTATATATGTCCCTAGCTAGTTGTGCATTATCATTAAGCCCATTCACATATGAGATATGCAAATCAATGACTAATGGCCTAGGTACCTCCCCCACTTTAAAGACATTTTAGTGTGACCTAATATATAACAAAGTAATGGGGGCATATCTTGTACCTTCCTAAATTGGTGCATCACTCTATCATACTAGAATTACACCACAATGCGGTCTAATATAATTCATAGCCATCATGCTCTCTACATTCATACCATCTATCATGTGATCTTACCCATCTTCACATACTTATATATGGGTGTTGAATGATGGATATCCCTAATAATCAATCAAATATCTACATCTCAAAAATAACAAGTCCCCAAATTATCACCCTTATCAAAGAGCATATGCATGGACCCAAGGTGCATCAAGAACTATGGAATTCATGTACCCTACTATTTGGGTCAGTTGAATTTACTCCATGGCCCATGTCTCAAGTAGTGTATAGGTGAACAAACAATGGTTTTCATCTCACACACATCTACTAAGATCATAGTAAATACCTACAAGCATGCTCTTGTCCTAGCTATTTACTATTTTGTGCTCCTATATCTGCTTGATGTAGTGCACTAACCCACCATGTAGATGTGTGTCTTGGCCATCCAGCACCATATACATGGTCATTGTCATGATCAAAATTCTTATTAGTAACAATGTCTACTTTCCTCTTTGCTAGAGCATCCTTAGTGTGATATGCCTTGATGTGTCTCCCTATACCACTTTGTCAAGTGCATACTACTACCGCTATTGGACATATTAGGCAAACTCTAGTCTACAATCTCCACATCCATCCCTCAAATGGATAGGCATAAAATCCTATATACATCCTCTAAAGTCGTAGTTAATTCTTAGGTAGGAAGGAAAAATATATGGATATCTAGATCCCATTGTTCCATGAGTGCCATAAGCATACCCTTGAAACAACTAATGTGAGGGATGACACATACATATCATAATGCTACATCATGGAGGAAAAATGTCCTTGTGGTTTAGGTTTCTAGCAATAATGTTATTAATTTTGTAGCCTCTCTCATAGCTATAGTGTATCATATGAACCTTAATAAATATTTCATTGGATTCCAATCTACCACCAAAAAAATATTGTTTCTTAAAATCACATTTACTCCTATCTATGTTTTTCCTATTTCCTCTCTCACTTTATTTTCTCTTATTTTAATAGACACTAGCATAGTTTGTAGATGTCAGCACATCTTATAAACTTTTATGTAATATTTTAGCATAAACAACACACTCTAAACTTTGATTTATTTATGATATATTTTTTAAGCTTGTCCCTATACAAGACATTTGCAATCTACAAACACCTACACATATCATGGCCAGCAAATACCTAAATGTCTGATAAACATTCATGGACACCTTACAAATTTTGACTTTCATGTAAAATACATGTGACCAACTGCATACCCACAAGTTTCTGAACCTCCGCATTTAATCACGCCTGGTCAAAGGCGATAAATTACAGTGATGGGGTTTTAGAGAGCAGCCAAACTTAGACAGCTATTTTCACGAGCAGAAGGCATGGCATAGTTCAGCTTATTAATGAGAATTAAATTGAATATTCCAAAGAGAGATACGTCTGGCTTAAAAATTTGAATATTGCAGATTGCTACGTGGGTATCTCTTTAATTGTTCAGCTTATTAATGAGAATTAAATTGAATATTCCAAGGAATCTAATCATTAGCTCTCATCATCATCATGTCACACAGCTTGCTGCCCACAAATCTCTCCAATTCATAGTCTTACAATCGAAGATAGGCTGAAAGCAACTCATACAGCCAACTTAAGAAAAGTTGAATAATTATTTTGCTGCAATTCAACTCGTAACTGGCTGCAAGCAATTCTACAGCCACCCAGGAGCTCACACTCAGCTCACCTGGGTATTATAATGGCCATCACACACATATATGTATGGGTATTATAATGATATACACAAGCAATAACTCACACAGAGAGGTAAAACATATACCCCAAATATTACATCAAATACAATAGATAGGGGTAACTTTAGAATGAATTGTTCAAAATTTTTTAATAAAACATATATCTTCATTACAAAAGCACTAGTAGAAAGTAACTTCCCATGTTCCACTAAATGATAAACTCCTTAGAATGGTGAATCAAAGTTAATAAAAAACATGTTAGATTTAGAAAATGATGGTAGTGATTATAGTAAGTGGACTAAAAGCATATGTTCATTTTATTTAGGGGAGATGTCTCAATGTCTGTCAGGGCTAACTTCGCACAACCATAGAATTCAAATCGTATATCGAATCAACAAAAAATTTAATGGGTTTTATTCACTCATGAGTTAATAGTTTATAACTATTGTTTTGGCTTGTGGGTAATTCGGTCGAATTCGGGAGTGTTCAATATGTGCATAGGGGTCAAAAAGTCACCTTTTAGAGGTGTCGTCCACTCGTTGCCACCTAATGTCCTGATTGTCACCCACTATAACCACTAGGGAAAAAAAAATTAAAATACTTAATTATGTCACTATTAACATGCAATTATAACAATTTTATCATTCAAATGCGCTCAAAAGTGAATGGGTTTAATTTATGGGTTAACATTGGAGGTTTATTTCGGTGCCCATTATAATCCACACCTACACATTAATCGCCAAACATTAACACTGGACACCACAACGCATACATCCCATTTAATCTCCATTTTAGGTCCAATTATGGTATATTTCCCATGTTTTTTTAGGGTATTCAACACATTTCAATCATTTCACCACGCGTTGGCTGAAGTTTCTCGACAGCAATGGAAGGTTCTCAATGGTGATGGCTGCTCTCCAAGGGTTGAGGTAACGATGAACATCATTCTCCTTTCAAAATGCAAACAATGGTACTCATGAATCATTTTATTTTGAATCTTTGTGGACCCGTGAAGGGTTTCTTCGTTGATTGAATAATGATTACTAATTTTTTTACCTGGAAAATCATTCCTATTCAAGGCCTTTTCGCCATGTGTTTTTTGACTTTGTCGAATCATGATGGTGGATTATTTCCCACGGTTTTTTGGGGGTAAAATGATTATTTCCTACTCTCTATTTTACCGTGTGCTCACAATCTAGTAAACCCTCCAATGTTTCATGATTTTGTTTGCTAAAATGATGAGGAATCTCATGGGTTTGACCACATGTCTGTATAAATTAATGTATTTGTCTGCTTCGACCTTTTTCTTAAAAACCCATTTGAATATGGGCTTAAATTGAAAAGCCTATTTATTTTTCGCCATATATTTGAAAACCCTTGCTTATTTTTTTCCAAATATGTGTGCTTAAGGAATTAATCTCATGAAACCCTTGCCTGGTTTTTTCGGCATATATCTGAAAACCCACTTTTGTATTCGTGTGACTAAGGAATTATTATCATGAAACCATTGCTTACTTTTTGTGCATATTTCTGAAAACCCAAGTTTGTAATCGTTTTAACTCTATTGAATTTTTTATCGTATGGCTGTCGAATACAACACAACTTCCTTCAATTACAGTAAAATGTGTTAGTAATTATTGTTAAATTTTTTACCTGTGTTGAAATCTCAATACTTTGTATCATATATTCTTTACTTTACTGCTTACGTTTTCATTAAATGTGCATTCTACATTCTACTTATAGTTATTTTCATGAACTGTGCATTTAATAGTTATATTTATGTAGTGTCTTTTTATTTGTTATAAGAAAATGATAGTATTTTTTGGTAACGGGTTATTTCTTACAACCCATTTACAAATTCAATAATTTGTGTGTTCATTTACTATTTTCGGTTATTTCTTAGCTTGCATTTTCATTATATATGTATATATGTGTATATATATATATGTTTGTATGTGTATATATATATATAAGTGTATGTTACACATTCATTTACAAATTCAATAAACTGTGTGTTTATTTACTAGATGAATACAATAGAATACATCTTAATTATGGAGCTACTCTTGATATGTATATATATATATATATACATGTAAAAATGTGTACTATGAATGAATGTGTTTATTTATGCCAACTGAATACAGTAGAAAATATCTTCATTTTTCGGTTATTTCTTAGGGTTTATATTTGTCATTTACTTCATAAAAGGCTCCTTTATATTTTGTGTCTCTTGTTCATTCAACAAATCGATATAAGCTTGTAGAATCATCCATTAGACTCCTTTATATTCAAAATAAGTGTACACATCAGCTTCCATTTTTATTATATGTGTGTGTGTGAGTATCCTTTGGTTGTCCAATACAACAAACTAGCATTCATTTATTGTAAAATGTGTTAGTAATTATTGTTAAATGTTTTACCTATGTTGAAATCTCAATACTTTGTAGCATATATAACATGTGTACATTTAAGTACATATAAATATGTATGTATTTATATGTCTATATATATATATATAGACATATGTGTGTGTATGTGTGTGTGTGTATTTATATGTATATATAAGTATACATATAATTACACACATACACACATATATATACATATAGATCTATAAATATATGTATATATATCTATTTATGTACATATATATGTAAACCCTCGACAGTTTGTTGGTGTCTGCTCTCCATGGTCTGAGGTAACGACAAACATCATTCTCCTTTCAAAATGCAAACAATGGTACTCCTAAATCTTATTATTTAGCATTTTTGTGGACCCTTGAAGGGTTTCATGGCTATTTGATATTTGTATACATACAACAGAGCACCATACATACATCAGCTTACATTTTCATTGTACTATTTGGAATTTGTATTCTCCATTCTTGACTTAACAGCTCACATTTGTATAGTACTTTAACTGCTTACATTTTCATTGTACTATTGGAAATTCGTTTGTGTCACTATTAACTTTACTAAACAACTCACATTTTCATTGTACTTTTAGCTATTTCTTGGTTAATTGATGTAAGACTCCATTTTATATATCTCGGTTAATTCATAAAATCCAAGCATGCATTTTATGTCATAAAAGTGGAATGTATGTATACATATGTATATATAGATACATGTGTTTCTATATATATGTGTTTATAATAATCAATCTTGACCTTTGAAATGGGTAAGATTTCATCTATTATTATCTCAAGTTTAATTCTACCATTTCTTCCACACACTCCCAACATCTTCAAATGCAAAGGCTTGACATTTTGCCAATTCTTCAGTATCATCATAATAGGATGCTTCTTCTTCTTAAAAAAGGTCTTCCCCAAATCATGAATGCAATAATGGAATCACAGATCGATCATCCATCAACATATCATAAGACCCACAAACCTTCCTCTTCATCTCAAATGGCATATAATCATTCTTAAGCTTTGAATGCTTCAATACCTTTGAAATGGATAAGCTTTCTTCTTCATATGTATGACCACATATTAATATATTTTTATGTATATATACATACATGCATACATACATATACATATGTATGTATGTATGTATCTATACATACGTATATGAATCTATCCACTATCTTGATTATCTGAATTTTAATTTTGCCATTTCTTCCACACTCCCAACATCTTCAAATACAAAGGCTTGAAATTCTTCCAATTCTTCGGTATCATCATAATAGGATGCTTCTTCTTTAAAAAGGTCTTTCCAAAATCATGAAGGCAATAATGGAATCACAGATCGATCATCCATCAACATATCATAAGACCCACAAACCTTCCTCTTCATCTCAAATGGCATATAATCAATCTTAAGTTTTGAATGCTTCAATACCTTTGAAATGTGTAAGCTTTCTTCTTCATATGTATGACCACATATTAATATATTTGTATGTATATATACATACATACATACATACATACATATACATATGTATGTATGTATGTATCTATCTATCTATCTATTTCTATTTATCTATCTATCTATCTATCTATACATATGTATATGAATCTATCCACTATCTATGATTATCTGAATTTTAATTTTGTCATTTCTTCTGCACACTCCCAACATCTTCAAATATAAAGGCTTGGCATTCTTCCAATTCTTCAGTATCATCATAATAGGATGCTTCTTCTTCTTAAAAAAAGTCTTCCCCAAATCATGAAGGCAAGAATGGAATCACAGATCGATCGTCCATCAACATATCATAAGACCCCCAAACCTTCCTCTTCATCTCAAATGGCATATAATCAGTCTTAAGCTTTGAATGCTTCAATACCTTTGAAATGGGTAAGTTTTCATCTTCATATGTATGGCCACATATTAATATATTTGTATGTCTATAAACATACATACATACATACATATACATATGTATCTATCTATCTATCTATCTATACATATGTATATGAATTTGTTCACTATCTATGATTATCTGAATATTAATTTTGCCATTGTACATATATATATATATATGAATCTATCCACTATCTATGATTATTTGAATATTAATTTTATCATTGAACCTTCCATCGCCATCGAGAATCTTCTAGCCAGCTCGCGGTGAAATGATTCAAATGTGTTGAATACCCTACAAAGCCATGGGAAATATCCCATCATCAGACCCGAAATAGAGATTAAATGGGGTGAATGTGTGGTGGTGTTCGGTGTTAATGTTTTGTGATTAATGTGTAGGTGCATATTATAATGGGCACCAAAATAAACCTCCAACGTTAACCCGTGAATTAGACCCATTCACTTTTGAGTGTATTTGAATGATAAAATTGTTATAATTGTATGTTAATAGTGACACAATTAGGTCCCTTTTATGTTTTGAAAAGTATATGTATGTATATGTTTATATGAATGTATGCATGTATGCTTATGTTTCTATGAATGTATGAATGTATACTTATGTTTCTATGAATGTATGCATGCATACAAACATGCAAAAAATCACTGATATATAAGGCTCCCCAAATAAACATTGAATCCAAATATAATGTAGAATTCAGTCAGTACACCTTTAAAAAGCCTACATAAATGGCAACTACAAATTCAAATGATCGAACAAATTCAAATTTGAAACACAACAACCAAATTGAATGCATTCAATTGTCAAATTTGAATTACTAAATAAGAGGGAAAGCAGCCAACGGCATTCACAATTACTTTCCTCTGCTAATATCCTCTCCATACTACAGAGCATTGATTGGCATCCTTCGCACATTCCTCATATATCCAAGGGTGATGAGAATTGTTGAATATAACTTGAATATATATATATATATGTTTTTACATATATTTTTGTTTTCCATATGGAACTATTAAGATGTTGAACTTGTTTAATTGTGTGTTGTTGTACATGCATTATTGCAAAGGTCATATGATGTTTGTTCGTTACTACCCTCAGTTGTAAATATTTTCTTGTAGGCGCGGGTGAACAAGGAGAGGTGGTGTGGCAATGTTCATGGCAAGCAATTCAGTCAATGTGTTTGTTGACACACCACATAATTAAGGATTTTTTGTTCATATGGCTCTAAGTTTCAATTTAATGATGCACTAGTTCCTTCAGTAACTAATGTCTTTTTAGTTATTTCATTAATTGTTGTTCATTTATGTTTGTTCTCTTATATATTTTTGTTGTGGTGGGAATGTCAAATGGTTGGGAGGTTAGTAGAGCATGTCAAATTGTAAGCCGACAATTCAGGCAAAGTCTTTCGATACTTTACTTTGGCAGTGACCCAGTAGACATTTTGTTCATTTATAATGTTCATTATTCTTATTCAATGTAAAGTTACACTTACAATTTGCAATTATATTGATTTTGAATTATTAGAGATGGAACTCGAAGATACAGATGGCACAACTACCAATAGTCTAAAGAATTGAACAAGTGAAAATGGAAGGTCGCCTCTAGAAATAGGAATGCAAAAGTGTCCATATGGTAATTGTTCCATCTCACCGAAATGCATGGGTAACTAGCCGCTGCATCTGCCTAGTACATAGGAACAAATACTGTATGCATAGCTCACTCCAACGCAAAACCAAGGAAGCATTAGCATCAACCATAGAAACCCCCCATAATGTTGACAAGGGAGAGGTATGATAGGTACACTCTAACTGAATGTCTGAATGTAGTACATGATAAAGAACCAAGAACATCTGAATGTGCAGACATGAAATTACAAGCAGATATAAAAGATGTGAAAACAAAAGTCACACATGCATGAAAAAGGTATGAAGGAAAAACAAAGGCAAACATCAACCCGTGTGGCACTTTATATCATAGTGTGAGTACAACAAGGCATAAAGTGATGTGCAAGAATCTCAATACTACACATACATAGCTAAGGCACTTTATTTTAGTGCGTTTATAGATGATAAATACATCCAATGCGAGCCCATAAGGTCCAAAAAAGACTACAGTTGAGAAAAAGGATTTCTAGAAAAAACCAAAAATCAAATCTAGAAACCACCTACACCACTACAAAATCTCAGAACCAACTTTCTGACGATATCTTTTTTTCCCATTTTCGACATCGTATACAAAAGTTATACCAAAAACACTGAAGGCAATTCTAGAAAAGAAGATCCGACTTTGACTAGAAATAACAGGGACCTAAGAAAAAATTTCGAAAAAGTACCTACACCACTGGAAATTACTCTGAGTCCTCTTTCCGACGATATCTCGTTTGCCCGATTTGGACATCATGGGCAAAAGTTATGGCCTCTGAAAGAAAACAACTCTCAAAGGGCAAAAAACACAGTCTATTGCATTAAATTTGACGTCCAAATGGTCATCGCAGCAGAAATACGGGGTTAAAATTGGTGGCCAAATGGTCGTCACCATATTTGTGCAATTTGGCTTATTTTAAAAAAAATGTTTTTTTTTAAAAACAATAAAAAAATTGCATTAATAATTGTTTTAGAAAAAATAAAATTATTAACTATCGCCAGTGGCTGGAAAAAGTCGTCGATTGGCCTATAGAGCACTGTCGGTCAGCCTATAGAGTGTTGTCAGTAGGGCTTGGGGTCTGCAGGACCTGCATATGCAAGTACTGTGGGTACCTTTTTATAAATGCGCCTGGAAAATAAAAATTCGCCCCTCCAAAAAAAAATTCAACTTGCTTTTTTTTTATTTAAAAAAATTCCTGCATTTAATTTTGATTTTTATAAAATTTCTTTAAATAAATTTTAGAAAACAAAAATGTCGAACCTTAAAAAATTTTGCCTCTTTTTCTTGATCCACGTGCAGACGGACATACGAGGCCATACAGGCAAAAAAAAAATTGCCTTAGAGGTCAACTGCTCAGATTTCGATGATTTCACAATCGATCTTAAGATTTTTGGCCATTGTGGATGCAATGGTGAGGTCCGTTTGGGATCAAAAAGCCCTGAAAAATCAGGCACCCCCTAGATCTAGTAAAAAAAATCTTCCTTCAAACCCTCAAAGATCTGACAAACAAAAGCCAAATTTGACAAAACAAAGGTCAATCTTGACTATTCCAACAGCTTTGGATTCAATGGAGAGGTCTAATTTGACCCTAGATGCACTAAAAAACTTTTTCAAGGAAATATCTCACAAAAAAAGGAACAAGAAGCTTGCAGATCTGAAGCTCTGATACCATGTAGAAGTTGATAATCCAACCTCACAGATCCCAATGAACACCCGCAAGCAAATAACCTGCCACCAAAGGAGATCAAGAGACACAAGAATGGTGCTCCGCAAACATGAAGCAAAAATGCATTACCCGAGAAGTTAATAGTTACAAAGAGATCAATTCTTAAGAAAGGAGATCTAAACCCTAAAGGTGAGAACCTTAGGATGAGGATTAAATTGGCATGTGACAAGTGTCAAGATCATAATGAACGAGACGACATGACTAATTTAATAATGCAAAAATAAAGATTCCTAAGTTTAGCTTAAGTGAAATAAAGTAAAGGTGACTTAATTAATTAATCAATATGATTAAATTAATCAAGTAAACAACCTATTACTCTAACACCTTCTTCTTCATTTGTTGGAATTGGGGGATTGCTTGCAATAAAGGTTTCCACAAATTTTCCAATTTGTTCCTCATTCCAACCTGATAACCTTAAACAAGTCTTTGCTACCATGAACTGTACCTCATCCTCAACTATTGTGCCCTTTGTTTCTTATCCCATAGTGGTTCCTTCGTCTTCAACTATGAAATCTTTGCTTGGCCCCATATCCAAGTCAAGTGCATTTCACTCTAATGGTCAAATTCTCATTCTTCTAAAACCACTTGCAATATTATCAGGAGTCAAAGATTGTGCAAAAGCTTTGTTGGCTAGTGTTGCCAACTCTTCCCTTCCAATTATGTTAATTTGAGGATGTGCAGAGAGCCATACACTCCTATGTTGTTTGAAGTAGTTTTTGAATGGTGAGAGTACAATGACATCAAGGGGTTGCAATTTTTCATTGGTATGTCCTATGCCCACACTCTTTGCTTCTTCAATCATCTTGAATGCCACATGGCTGCCATGACAGTCAAAGATGAGAAGTTGTCTATGTTGGCTAATAGATTAGGCACCTTCAAATAATATAACCTTATATCAAAGAAAGGTGCCATTAAACCAACAACTCTGAATATTTTTTTCTTAAACAAGAACAAATATTCTTTGAATTTGATCAAGGTACAAATCCCTCACCAGATTTCCAATGAATTAAAACACTAAAATAAATGTTATGTTTTATTTTTACCAGAAAGCAGTAAAGGTAAACCCAATACCGAGAAGAATCCCAAATATCAAATGCAAGATTCAATAAATAGAAAACCAGCGCCAAGACCAATTTGCTTAAATCACTTAAGAAATAAATTGTGCATTCAATACCATCTGAGAAATGAAATTAATCATGAAGAAACTGCATAAACCATACAAAAATGAAGTATGACATTAAGATATCCTTAAACACAAAGGTTCAAGAACACCAAATTATCTTCATGAACTGTATGCACTAAGACAAACAGTAATTTCATTCATAGAAAAAATGTAAATCGAGAGTTTCTTAGAAAGTATCTAGAGAGAGTTAACATATGAAAATAGATACAATTAAATAGGCAGATGAGTAACTACCTCTTCATTGTCCATAACCGATCAAAATTCAAAAAGGCAACAAATAAAATAAAAGCAACTGAGTCATCATGATGGCGTCACTTCGTTTCCAGCTTCCGGAGTCACCACAGGTTTTTCGCCAGGCTTGGAAAGATTTAAGGATATGTAATAGCTCTTTATGCTGAGGAATAGACACATTTGTCATTCACACCTTCCACGTCAGATGATTGTCCTTAGTTATCTCAAGATGATATTCGCAGACTTTCAGAGATCGAACGCTTGGGATATGACCAAATGTAATTCACTAAGCTTCTTCAGATGCTCAGCATTGAGCGAAAGTGAATCAAGTGTTTCTTTAACCATTCCCTGGGAACTATCTATCAAACTCTTGATATCTATGTTGTTTCCAATCTCACCTTTATTTTGTAGTAACCCGAGAACCACCAAAGTACATTTGTCCAATTAGATTTGCACCTTGCTAAATACAAGATTCAACAATCTACTGAAACATGGAAACCTTCTTCAAAAGTGGGTGATTTGAACGAAGAAGGAATCTCCAGAGTGAGCTAGTTCTTCGAATGATAAATTTTATTCTAATTTTTTTCTGAAGGAAAGAGTTAGAAGGATAACTTTGAAAATAAAACCCATGACTTAAAATGATCCACAAAACTTAACAATGAATTTGACATTTATCTCACAAAATAGTCGTGTTTCTCTCCTGAAAACAATCTTGAGGAGAAAAATAGCAATGAATTCACAATCTCATGAACACAGTGCAAAATTGATTTGCATGAAGTTTCAGATATGAAACCGACATGCAACACTAACAATGAACCATTGTTGATGATCTACAATACTAGGATAGAAAGAGGGATACATAAACATAATCACAACATCAACATCATACTAAAGAGTACAAGTTGAGGCAGTGGGGAGATAGCAAAGTTGTTTTTAATTAGATGGAGTGAAGTGCTTGAAAAAGCGTCTAGCAGGTTTAGAAGCATTTCAAAGTGTTGGAAACAAGAAAACTGAAATCTGGTGAAAGAGAAATACTAAGTCTTTTCAAAAATATATCTCTCAAGGAAACCTAATCCGAACTCCTAAAGAAGCTCAAGGAAAAAAAGCTTCAAACTGTCTCAAAAGACTGCATAAAAGTAGAAAATGCACACTGCTTTTATGATCAAAGTATAAAGCCTCTAAAAATAGGTTGAATCTACTTTAAAAGCCAGAAAAACACCTTATCTCTCCAAGATAAAGCTCAAACTCGACCAAGAGGAAAAGTTAATAAAATCTGCTAAAAATAGCAAGAAATCATAAAACAATTTATAAAAGATTGCTTTATGCTTCTGCTTTACATGATTGTAGACTGTACAATTAGTCTATTTTTTGCAATTAAAAGATTACAAAATCTTTTGCAAAAAGAATTACATCCTTATTTCACCAATACAATGCTTTATTTTTCTTTAAAAAATCATAAAAATATCAATGGAAAATGTTCTCTCCTATCAACATCTCTAATTGATTTCTCAAAAATCAATTAAAAAATAAAAATCCCTAAGTTTATTTATCTCCTTGCAACTCTCATTGATTTCTCACAAAATCAATAAAAATAGGGTATTCAAATCTACAATTTTCTCTAAGGCATAAGGGTGAGTGTCAATAAAAACAACACAAGCCCTAAAGACTTAACACAGCCCCCTACATTAACAAATAACCCTAAGCCTTAGGAAAATAATTCCATCATTCTTCAAAGCTTGACCTAGGCATATTAGAGTTCGGCCACCAAAACATTAGGCTTCAGACTTTAAAATTCATAATGCAAAAATAACCCTAATTCGAATTTCTCCACATGCTAATGTCAGGTGAAAATTCAAAGGCAATTATAATGTCGGCTCAAATTAGGGCATGAGACAAATGAAGTCAAACCCTAAAAATAATCTCATTTTCTCAATCATCACTTGGAAAAACTTGCTCTGCCTGAGAGAGCACGCCGCCACCATGAAAGTCTGATCTTGCAGCTTGTGAATGCCTAAGAAGCGAAGAATTCAACTTCAAAATCGCTGATTCTCCACTAGTAAATGGTCTTCATTTAATTCTGTAGCTTCTTCCATCGATTTGAAGGGAAAAAATGGCCTTCTAAGGCCGTGGCCTGTGCATACATTACCTTTGATCTTTACTTGTATTTCATTACTCTGTGCTTGCCTCGTGTCTTGCTGGTCGCCATATAAGAGTTAGGGTTCTATTTTTCTAGAGGGATTCTAACTCCATGTGGTCGAAACTTCACCAAAATTGACCTCTACTACTCATGGTAAGTGTTGGTTATCATTATTTTATTTCTTGGCTCTTTTGGATGATAATGAAGGTCTCACAGGCCACGACCATAAGATGATAATCTGATCATTCCCGTGTTTTCATTCTTGTTGTTTTTGTGATCTATTTCTTGTAATCACTGTGAGAGCCTGACTGCCATTTTGAGAGCTTGAACTCTTGGTTTCTGGAAGCTTTGTGGAGCTCTGGCTGTGGCTTCTTGTCTCCCACAAGCAACAATGGTAAGTCTTTGTTCTTTCCCTGTTGGCATCTCTATGCAAAACATAAAGCTTATGAATTCTCATCTTTTATTTGTAAATTTTTGGCCATTACACAGGCCGCACCATGCATATACACTCACCATGATCTTTGAAGGCACTTAAAGCTCGACCCATCAAAAGATTTAAATATATTTGCATTCTGAAACACAAGATTGATGTGGGTATTCATTACTTTGATGAAAAAGCACTTATCCTGCTATCTGGCTACAACCCGCACATGGGTAATTGCAAAATGAAGAGATTTTGCAATTTACCAAAAGCCCCAAAGTGGGAATCTCTTGAAAATGAAGGAAAAAATATGTCCCGACTCCTCCTGTAGAAAACCCCATGTGGGTACATGAAAATAAACACAAATCCGTATATGTAAAACTCATCCTGACCCAACATGGCACTTCTTTTGGTATTTTTTTGCTCTTAATTTCCTTCATATGTGTATTTTCTGTTTATGAAGAGAATGCATTTCTATTGTTGAAAACATTTGACAAAACCCGATGTTGCTGTTCTGATAAAATACCCATATGGTAAACTGGAAATGGTGAAAAACTGTATTTCTAATCTGAAACCCCGGTGTGGGTATGAATAAGCAAGCATTTGTGTTGTTACCATGGCATTATGATATTCTCATTTCTCATATGAGTATTTTTAAAATGAAGGAAAAGTGTTCCTTTAATCATTTGAAAACTGGGCTTGAATTGACCCCTTATTTCTGCATTTTGTAAAACATATCATAGAATTATTTCCATACTTTTGTATTTGTCTCTTTATGAAGAAAAAATACCTCTGAATATACTACTGCTGAAAACCTTCACAGGTTCATGAAATTTTGGAAATGTATCTTCTTTTTGTATTTTTCCAATTGTCATCCTCATGTTGTTCCCTTCTTGCATACAAAATTCTTCTTGATTGAGTATGTAGACTAGTTGGTATCCCAACTCCGTTTTGATTTTATGCAAAGATCTTGATTAAAGTATCATAATTCTATAGACTGTGCTCTCTCTTATAGCTAAACTGGAACTTTCAGAAGCACTTTTGTCACTTCCTTATGCTTTGTCATCCATTTGATTTTTCTGAAATGACCTTTCTCTTGCTGTATCTCCTTGCACACTATATTCAATAAAGGTCCACATATTTAATCTTCAGAACACTCTTGCTTTTGTCCTTGTACTTCACATTTGCTAATGAGAACAATTATGATCTTGCTTTTGTTAGTGACCACATATACCCTGTTAGAACAGTGGTATCTATATTCTTCAGGCCACTTTGATGCTACCTCCCTATTGACTTTTCTTGAAGAAACTTAGGATGATTGACTTCTTGATTCTATTCTTGGACTTATGCATAAATTTTAATTGAAACCTTGTAGTTCTATGGAATGCATCTTACTTGATTGTTTCAGCCAGCTAATACTTCATAACACCTTTATGTTATGTTTGTCATTTCCTTGTCATTCTGGAACAATCATCACATTGCAATTCCTAATGTTGTATTTGTATTATCAGTCAAACTGGAACTGCCTACTTATTTATTATTCAAGTGAATTGTCTGTCCTTTCATACTCTTGGGCTTCAACAAACTATTCCGTAAATCTGTTCTCTTCCGAGATGAAAATTGAAACAAATCTCTTCATTAAGGAATAATGTATGCCTATTCACTATCTTTAGTTGTGAGAAATAACATCGATGAACTGAACCTTGCATGACATTCGATCATGATGAACAAATAACACTGTAGCAAAAGAACGTGAACCATAAAACAATGGTCGAGATGAATGTACTCAGTTGAATTAATTGAGCGAGTTAAACTCACTATTCACCTGTAGCTTTCAAAAAGCATTTACCTGATTGTTATGAATGCATAGTTGGTTTAACAACTTGATAGATAACTATGCTTTACTCTTTCAGTTGTATGCCACTCCTTTTCTTGATGAATATGATGATGTAATCTCTTATCAACCCACTTGTAATGAATAAGGGTAGCATGCTGAGCTCTACCCTTGTGGGAGCTCGTTTTTCTCCACATGATTGGTCTTCAAATAATAATCAACATCATGATTTACCCTATACCTGCACAAGGAAACAAACGATGTTAGCATAAAAAACAAGATATGATGATCATACCGATGTCTCTCCTTCAACTTATTTCTTTGCACTTCACTTGATTGTTTTAGTGTATGATTAGTAGTAGGCTGCACCTATTTTTGGTGATTCATATAGGTATCTTCTTACAATCGGAGCTCGGCTATCCCCTCTTCTCAAGTCAAATGTGTAACCCGAAAGAAGACAAAGGTGCACCATTTCAGCGTCGACCATCGACCAATCAGGCAATGATGATTATGTCGTTACTTATGTGATTTTCCTCTTTTGCATCTTCCATAGTGTATCGTGTTATTAATGATGCACTGTGACAGTCCCATCCACGACTTGTGTGGATATTTGATTTTATCTTATGCTTTTCATTACGAAAAGATAATGCATTTCAATGCAATGTTGTATTATCATTTGGATTCTTGCAATCAAATGAAGCTATGTAAATATGAATTATTCCATGAAATAAATGAAAGCATTTAAAATGCTATGTTGTTTATATGCTCAATTTTGTACTTCATTTAATTGTAAAACATTGAATAGCACTTATGAAACTCAGTTTCCTCTTTTTAATGCTCAACTGTCACTTAATGAACAATGAACATGATGCAAACAACACTTAAGCACAATGCAGAAATAACTGTAATTTCTCCTTAAGATATAACTATGTTCAGCCAACTCACCCAATTGGAGTTGTAAAGCCAAAATTGGTACAAGCATTCTTAGAGCTTCTTCTCAAACAACATTGCACTCATCAATGATTTCTCTAAGCTTCTGCAAACTCTATTTAGCAATCTTCAACTTCCACTCCACACCCTTGTTCCATACCAAGCAACAGGTGTCCCAAATTTCTAGTCCCTCGTAAGTCAACCCAGACACATACTCATATCCCATGTATTTAACTTGAATGATGGATCCTGTAGTTGAAATCCTGCATCTCGTCTAACTCTCCCTCAAGAAACAGCATCACAATGTGAATGTTTGTCTAGCACTTAGAATATTTCCTTAAACACCCCAAAGAAGGCGCAGAAATAGATAAGAATTAATATCTCTTGCTTGTCATAGGGTACGTGACGGCAACTACTTCATCATTCATTAAAATTGTCTTCAAATTTTGAAAACGTCTAGAAGCAGAGAAGCGAGGGGTTCGATGAACTTCATAAAAGTGTGATTAGGTTCAAACTTCACTTCAAGATATCGCCTGAATGAAAGAATAGAAGTAGTGATGAAAAAAAAGTTTAAGCGGTAAAGCGGGGAGTTCAAAGAACTATATAAAAGTGCACTTGAGTTTGAATATCATGTCAAGATTCCGCTTAAATAACAATTATCACGCAGGTGGGAAAGGAAAAGTTTGATGAACTATACAAGGCATCACCTGAATCATAAAACACAAAAACTTGATAGAAAACAAGCTCAAGCGGTAAAGCGAGGAGTTCAATGATCTACATAAGACACCACCTGAGTTTGCAGGACTAGACTAAAAACTGCCTAGGAAAGACTAAGCCAATATTAAGTAAACAAAGGAGGGCCGAAATAAAACATGGGGTAATAGTGGCTCTGACTGGGGATGAAGACTAGCAAGGATGAAGCAATGAACCTAGACTTATCTTAGTATGATCAATGTCTAATCCATTGGGCAATAGAGTCATTAGAGATAGGTAACACTATCCAGCACTTAAGAAACAAAACAAAAAAAACCCTAAACTATGTATAGAAAGGAACCTTTGAATCAATCAAAGCTGGTAGAGTTGTAGGTCCCGCCCATTATAAGGAATAAGTAGGGGGGTTCCATAAAAGTATGCAAGGTGAAACGTCTTAGTCCCACATTCATGAGTGATTTTAAAAGGACCAATCTAGAGCGCATCAAACTTTTTATGTGCACCCTTAGGTTCTCTACGCTTATCCCATAGCAAAATTGAATCCCCAATCATAAATTTCTTGGGCCTAGCTTCCACCCACTTAGTGAAATAGTTTTTGGTTGTAATGATGTGAGTATGACCTCCACTAGATTTTGGACTGATTGGCCCTATGAAGTCGAGACCCCATTGCTAAAATGACCCATCAATTATTATAGGTTTGAGTGGTAAAGCTTCCAATTAAGGTCTTCCTGCAAACAACTTACATTTTTCACACCTGGCAACCCAATGATAAGCATCTTTGAACATCTCAGGCTAGTAATAACCATGTATTATGATCTTAAAAGCAGTCAGAAGGGAAGAGAAATGACCTCCATAGGCCTGATTGTGGAAAATGGTAAGCAACCTTTCCTAGTGGCTTTTATCCACACACTTCAAAAACATCCCATCTAAATTGTGCTTGTATAAAGTGTCATTCCAAATGGCGCATTTGGTTGCTTTCAATTTCAAATTCATTTATTGTTTACTTGAGAGGTGTTGAGGACACTCCCCATAGGTGAGAAAGTGGGCTATGTCAGAGAACCACTCATCTTGTAAGCCTATAGTTAATACCAAGGGTAAATTTTCATCTTCTTCTACCTCCTTTGGGTCTTCTACCATCAATTTGTAGAGGCATCTTCCTTTGAATAACTTTGTAGGCTTAAGGTACAAATCATACTCTTGCACTTTCGCTATCCAGTTTCCCCTTCTATTGCATTCAATATCCTATTGAGTCGGGATGCCCTTAACAGTAGGGTCTGGCACATACACAATTGAGTGTGAATGCAAGATATAAAAGTGAAATTGCTTAACTGCCTTGACTACTGCAAACGCATGTTTCTCAATTTGAGAATAATTCAATTCATGTTTCTTCATTGGTTTTCTCATGAATGCAATAGGTTCCTGAACATTATCTTGATTTACTTGTAACAACATGGCAGACGTAGTATGTTCTGAAGCATAGCAATAGATAATGAAATCTTTCCTAAAATCAAGACTAACCAGGGTGGGAGCTTGAGCAATTGCTTCTTTAATATCTTTGAATGCCTGCTTCCCAACCTCATTCTATTTAAAGGCTTGATTTTCTTTCATTATTTATGTAATGTGCTTGGTGATTTCAAAGAATTCTAGGACAAATTTCCTCAAGAAATTTACCTGGCCAAAAAAAGACTTCACACCAGTTCGGCTCAAAGGGAGGCTTAATTGCAAGATATCCTTTAATCTTTCTGGGTCTATTCTCACACCTTATTTGGACACAATGTGACCTGGGAGTTTTCCCTCAGTGATAGAAAAAATGGACTTCTTGGGATTAAGAGAAATGTCATGTTCTTTACATCTTTGTAGAACTCGCTCTAGATCATGTATGTGATCTTTTCTTTTCTTGGAGAACACTGTTAAGTAATCAAGATAGATGACTATGATCTTATTTCAGAGATCACCAAAGGACATGTCCATAGCTCGTTGAAATGTTGCTCCCGCATTGATAAGCCTGAGTGGCATCCAATTATAAGAGAAGGTTCCCCAGGGTGTGGTGAATGTCGTTTTATGTTGATCTTCTTCAGCCACACTGATCTGATTATAACTAGAGAAATTGTCCAACATAGACATCATTTTTTAACCCACAACTACTTGTAAGATATGATCCATATTGGGAAGAGGATACTTATCTTTCAATGAGGCTTGATTTAAATTTCTGAATTCAACGCATATCTAAATCTCCCCATTTTTCTTGCGAACTAGAATAATATTCACCACCCAGGTTGAATGATGTATGGGATATATAATTTGGGCCTTCAGCATCTTGTCAATTTCTCTAAAAATTGCATCAGTGACTTTGGGGTTATAATTTCTCTACTTCTGCCTAAAGGTAGCCTTTCCTTCCTTTAGGGGAATGTGATTCTGGAATTTTCCATTCATAAAATTTTTTAGGTCGTCGTAACACCAAGAAAAAATTTCTTTATACTTAATAAGAAGAGCTATCACCCTTTCCTTTTCTTTAGATGAGTAGCATTTTCCAATATAAACCATTTTAGGAGAGTCTGGATCTCCAATATTGACCACTTCAAACTCACCATAGTGATCAACAGTTTTGCTCATCTTTCGCTTTATGGAACGATCATGATGATCACATAAATCTTTAAGGGAAATGAGTCCCTTGGGTATTTTGTTGCCCTTTAACTAAAAAATTTCATCTGCGAGGCCACCCATTTTGTCGAGACAAAATTCCTTACATTCATTATCTCCTCCTTCGAAGAAGACTTGAGCAAAGGCTTTGGAATTCTCTATGAAGGCTTGAATCTTCTTGTCATCATCAAAAACCTGCCAATAATCAACATTATTTGGAACACTTGGCCTATAAATCAATTCGATTTTGTAAGGATTTTTTTTAATTTAGGATTTGGAAGCAACAAAGAGGCAGAGACTTCCAGTGAATCAGCCTTGGAATTAAGTTCTCTGGGAATAGATTCTATTGAGAAGACATCAAAACTTTATATTGTCGTCAAGACTCGATTCTGATAATGTTTCAACCTTTCATTTTTAATGGTGAAACAATTTTTTACTTGTTTAACAATCAGTTTGGCATCCCCTAAAACTTTAAGAAGCTTAATTCCTATACCCCTAGCTTTGATTAACCCTAACAGAAGAGCCTCATATTCAGCAGTATTGTTTGTATTAGCAAATTCCAACTTATAGGCAAAAGGAAATTGCTCACTAGAAGGAGAAATAAGAACAACGTCTGCTCTGGATCCAGCATTGGAACAACTTCCATCAAATTCCATCGTCCACAATTCAGGTTTTGAATCTGGAACATGTACATTATCTCCTTTCTCCTCTTCTGAGAAAATCCTATAGTTCCCAAACTCATTCTCCTTGTATAGAATCTATGCCTTAGGGTCTTCTAACTTAAGCACTATTATCTTAGCTTTAGATTTAGGCTCCAAGCGCACCTTTTCTTTGCTAATTGGTATAATGGAATATGACCAGTCTAATTGTATTTCTCCCCCTAAGTTTTTACAAAATCTCCTACTTAGAAGCATACTATAATTGGTTGGTATGTCTGCAACCAAGATGGTGAGTTTGAGTCATTTACTTGGATGAGCTACAAGTGCAACTTGAGCATCCTTAATTTTCCCAATCAGAGGAATCTATCTGGAATCCATAGAGTAACACTTCCTGAAAGTTCTAGTCATCTAAAGCCCCAATGCTTCGGTAATATGTGTGTGCATGACATTGTCAGAGGCACCTAAGTTGATGATGCAATTATTTACTTTGAATCCATTCACAAATAGTGATACATAAAATGGGTTAGGCTTTGCATCAAAGGTAGACGGTGAGGGCGCCTTACTACTAGATGCAATGTTGGAGGCCAAATCCTGAGAGCTAACCATTCCTTCATACAAGCCTGCATGAGATTCAGAATTCCCTAGCCTAACATATTCAATTAATCTATCTAACTCTTTAGGATTCATCCTTAAATATTTTGCTTGGGAAATTTGCACTTTAGAATTTTTTTAAAACTCTACAATATCAAAGGCCCCTGTTGGATTTTCAATGGGTGATACAATTGGATTTTTAGAAGAGTTATCAACTACACTTTGTGAGGAATTTCCACCTTTTAAAGTTGCACTAGCTCATGTAAGTAAGACTTTAGGAGGATTTGGAGTACCCTTTTTATTGGAGTGTTGTTGACTTTGGGTAATAGTAGCACAGGTAGCATCATCCAGAGTGATATAAACATCCCCTCCTCTATCAACATCAGGTTCAAATTCCAAATATCCATTTGCAGAGTCACCATATTGATTAAATGAAGAACCCTCTTTTGTGACTTCTTCAATAACCTCTTTTGTGGTGGTCAATTGCATAAACCTATTTATCTCAGGACAATCAACACCATCATGATCTGATGTTATGAGAAAAACACACATATTCTTTTTGTTCTCTACAGAAGGAGCCTCAATTGCCAACCTTTGTTGAGTTGGAGGTAAGTGCAGTGTCTTGTTCCCTGGTTGAAAATTTGCTCTCCTGGGAATGTCTTGGTAGGGCTGGTTTCCTTTTGATATTTTCCTCTTGAGAGAAATTACATCATTAGCTAATCTTTGGATCATAGGATCAGAAGAAGTAGTTGAAGGTGCTTTGTTCGTCTAAAAATCCTTCTTCCATTTACCCACTGAGATAAAATCATCTTCCAACTCAACCGCCAGTGCTTGTGTAGCTTCAAGAGTATTTATCAGTTGTCTCTTTAAGAGGAGACCAATATCAGGGTGTTGCACATTTATGAAGAAACATTTTTGCATTTCTAGGGAAGTTCTCTTAGCAACCATAATTCGATTCACAATCCTATTGAACTTAGCCACAAATTCTCTCATGGACTCACCTGGTTCTTTCTTCATCTAAGTAATGTGTTCTATTAAAGTCAAGTCATCGTTCGCGCTTTTGAACCTTGCCTCAAATTTATTGTGCATTGTGGCCCAATTAGTAATCCATCCATGAGGTAACTGATAAAACATTGAGTTGTTGCATTGGCTAAAGATTCTACAAATAATCTAACGAAAACATATTCTTCCTATATAGCAAGCACACCACACGCAGTGAAGAAAGCATCAATGTGTTCCTCTAGTGGAATCTTTCCATCCCCTCAAAATTTAGGCAAGTTCTTGCGAGAACCCTTAGGTAAATCATGTAGGTTATTTCCTAACTGCAAGGGACTAATAGCAGCTCCCCAGGGAACAGGTTGTTGTGGTTGTTGATGAGCCATATTAAGGGGAAATTTTACTACAACTGGTAAAATAGTCCTGTGTAAAATGAGTGATTGGCAGATAGAGTAATTTGAAGGTGTCCTTGTCGGTGAAGCAGGTCTACTTCTAGCCCCATCCCTTCGCCTAGAGTGAATAATATAGGAAAAATTACTTCTTTGCAGGGTTTCAAAAATGGAATTAGAAATTCCCCTACTCCTCTTCCCCCTAATGAATCTCTGGTTATCGAAGATTAATTGAATTATCTATGTATTATACCTGAACAGAGCAAACCAAATCTCCCCAGCAAAGTCGCCAAAAATTTGTTGGCTAACAAATTGGGCACCTTGAAATAATATATCCTTATATTAGAGAAAGGTTCCAGTAAACCAACAGCTCTGAATATTTTGTTCTTAAACAAGAACAAATATTCTCTAAATTTTATCAAGGTACAGCTCCCTCACTATATTTTCAATGAATTAAAACACTAAAATAAATGATATGTTTTCTTTTGACTAGAAATCAATACAGGTAAACCCAATATCGGGAAGAATCCCAAATATCAGATGCAAGATTCTGTAAATAGAAAACCAGCACCAAGACCAATCTGCTTAAATCACTTAAGAAATAAATTGTGCATTCAAATACCATCTGAGAAATGAAATTAATCACAAAGAAACTGCATAAAACATACAAAGATGAAGTATGACATTAAGATATCCTTAAACACAAAGGTTCAAGAACACCATATTATCTTCATGAACTATATGCACTAAGACAAACAGTAATTTCATTCACAACAAAAATGTAAATTGAGAGTTTCTCAGAAAGTGTCTAGAGAGAGTTAACATATGAAAATAGATACAATTAAATATGCAGATGAGTAACTACCTCTTCGTTTTCCATAACTGACCAGAATTCAAAAAGGCAACAAATAAAATAAAAGCAACTGAGTTGTCATGATGGTGTCACTTCATTTCCAGCTTCCAAAGTCACCACGAGTCTTTTTCCAAGATATGTAACAGCTCTTTATGTTGAGGAATAGCCACATTTTTCATTCGCACCTTCCACGTCAGATGATTGTCCTTAGTTGTCTCAAGATGAAATTCACATAATTTCATGAGATCGATCACTTGGGATGTGACCAAATGTAATTCACTAAGCTTATTCAAATGCTCAGCATTTAGCGAAGGTGAATCAATCGTTTCTTTAACCATTCCTTGGAAAATATCTATCAAACTCTTGATGTCTATGTCGTTTCCAATCTCACCTTTATTTTGTAGTAACCCAAGAACCACCAAAGTACCTAGAGCTTCTTCTCAAACAATAGTGCACTCATCAATGATTTCTCTAAGCTTTTGCAAACTCTATTTAGCAATCTGAAACTTCCACTCCACTCCCTTGTTCCATACCAAGCAATGAGTGTCCCAAATTTTTGGTCCCTCATAAGTCAACCGAGACACATACTCACAGCCCATGTATTTAACTTGAAGATGGATCCTGTAGCTGAAATCTTGTGTCTCATCCAACTCACCCTCGGGAAACATCACAATGAGAATTTTGTATAGCACTTAGAATATTTCCTTAAAGACCCAAAAGAAGGCACGAAAATAGATAAGCATTAATATCTCTTACTTGTCATAGGCTACGCGGCAGCAACTACTTCATCATTCATTAAAAAAAAATGAAATTTGAAAACAATGTCTAGAAGCGGAGAAGCGGGGGATTCGACAAACTTCATAAAAGTGTGCTTAGGTTCAAACTTCACTTCAAGATACTTCCTGAATGAAAGAATAGAAGTAGCAATGAAAAACAAGTTTAAGCGGTAAAGCGGGGAGTTCAATGAACTATATAAAAGTGTGCCTAAGTTTGAATATAATGTCAAGATGTCGCTTAAATAACAATTATCACGCAGGTGGGAAAGGAAAATTTTGACGAACTATACAAGGCATAGCCCAAATGAGAAAACACAAAAACTTGATAGAAAACAAGCTCAAGCGATAAAGCGGGGAGTTCAATGAACTACATAAGACGTCGCCTGAGTTTGCGGGACTAGACTAAACACCACCTGGGAAAGACTAAGTTGATCTTAAGTAAGCAAAGGACTCCTGTGGGCTGAAATAAAACATGGGGTAACAGTCTATTTGTTGGTGACACCCCTCCTGGGACATTTCTAGCAAAGTGTTTTAACCATTCCATAAATAACTCTTTGATCATCCAAGCATGCTCTTGGATTCCCATGCATGCCCTTGGCTCACAATTAATAATATATTTCTTAAAGTGCCTCTTTTACTTGAACAAATAATAACCTGGTATAGCTTGACCTATTGCACTAACATAAGCTACAACAGTGATCCATTCTCTGCTTTTAGAGATTAATTGTGGAATGCATTTGGTCCCCATCTTTGTAATAACTCGCATTGCCCAATTTTTTCCAACCTGCGCACCTGTTTCATCGCAGTTTCATATTCTATTGGTCCCATAATTGTGTTTTTTGTACAGCTTCTCCAAGTTGTCATAGAAGGAAGAAACTATTTCATGGCGTAGCATTATAGCTTTGTCTGTGTCCACTCCTTCTCGTGTTCAAATTTTTAGTGATCAGGATGCCTTTGCTGAAAACCAACCCACCATGACCTCCCTGGTATCCCATTTGTGAATAGGTTAGGCAACAATCCAACCATTTCAGCCACCATTGACTTAAGTTGTGAGACTTAAAGGCCATGGCCAATATTAGCCATGTCTTTACACCACTACACTATTTTAGCTTCTTCTTCGTAAGATAGGATTGTTCGTGGCCCCTTCCATTTTGTGGATGTCACACCATTAAGCCATGCCCTCAAACTACTAGGCAGGATTTCCCATTTGATCATTGCACCTCTAATTAACATTTGATTGTTTTCAACCTCTGCAATTACTTTTTCCATGTGATGCATAGTCCAATTTTTCATGGAAAAATCTGGGGATGTCACATGGTCAGCAGCTAACTCTTGAACATGCACAGGCGATTTCATTTTTGCTTCAGTATTATGAACAGCGGGTTTGGAACCATCATTTTCACTTGTCTAGTCTACATTTTCAGAAATAACCTCCTCATTGATGTTGACAGCTAGCTCTTCCTCAGCAACATCTAGAACATTGAACCTCACTCCATGAGGTACTCTTATTAAGCACCTCCCACTCGATCTTTTCCTCTTCTACCCTTGTGCCATGATTATCACTGAACCTATAAATTGTAAGCCAGAAAATGTCTGATAAACAATGATGAAATCAGTAAAAAGTAGTAATCATTATTCAAACAACCAACAAACCCTTCAAGGGTCCACAAAAATGATGATTAAAAATATTCAGGAGTACCATTGTTTGCATTCTGAAAGGAGAATGATGTTTGTTGTTACCTCACACCGTGGAGAGTAGATAGCAACAAATCATCGAGGGTTTACATATACATACATACATATAGATGTATGTATATGTATATGTATAGATATATGTATACATATAATTACACAGTTACATGTATACATATATTTGTACATATACATATATATATATACACATACATATATATATGTATACATATTAATATATATGTATACATTTATCTGTGTAATTATATGTATACATATGTATATAAATATATATCTATATGTATATGTATGAATACATATAATTACACAGATATATGTATACATATATCTATACATATACGTATATATATATGTGTGTGTGTGTGTGTATACACATATATGTATGTATTTATATGTATACATGTATATATGTAAAGATATATATGTATG